>JABXWE010036729.1:0-13606 GCA_014611495.1 Limonius californicus
GCTTTAGGTAATGTCTCAAGGCTAATGTGATTACTTTAATTTCCAAATTTAATTTGCAGGGGAAAACCAGCAAGTGAATAAAAAAAGAGTCACTTACAATATAAACAGTGACGTTGAAAAGTGTTTCAAATTGGACAAGGAGGGGTTAAGAGAAGCTGCTTCTAACGTGAGCGTTCTGTGTCTAACCCCCAAAGAGGACAATGTAGAACTAGCTTGTACTGGAGATGAAGGAGGACCCCTTATGTATTCACATAATTTCCAGTGGTTTGTGGAAGCACTCATTACCAAAGTATATGACTCGTTTGATGAGTCGAAAGTGACAGGAGCACGCAAAAATACTACTCAGGATAGTTGTTCTAATACGTTACCCATCAGTTCTATCAAGATAACTCCTGATATTTTGGACTGGATTATAGATAATATCCAACCGTAAGGTTTTAGCAGTAATTAGGCTACGTTTTCGTAAATTCTTAAGTATAATTTATTCGTGTGAGTAATAAAAGTCAACAAGAAACCTTATTATTCCTTTTTTGTACTATTTGTTGTTTGAATCTAATCAATAAATGTTTTACTAATAGTTTATTATACAGGGAAGTTTTCTTTTTTGTATACATAGCCTATGTATACTTTTAAAAAGAACGCGCCAATAACGCCTATTGTGTAGGCAACCAACTATACCCACAACTAAAACACAGAAACAAACGTCACTATAGTTGTGAATTTTTGAGTATGAAGATTATGTTGATGCAGTGTTTATATTATATGTAGTTATTTATTATACAAGTGTCTTACTTGGCATATAAGTCACGCAAGAAAATATTAGGCCACGAGGCGATAGCCGAGTGGAATAATTTCTTGAGTGACTTATATGCAAGTAAGACACGTGTGTAATATAGTATTTTATCCAACACACAAATTCTATTCGCAAAATAAGGATTTGAAAATTTGACAGTTTAATTAAATTATTTTGACACTATCTGCTAAAGCTGGAAGTGGAATCCTATGAGAAGGCAATGGTTGCTAAGCTTTTTTGTTTGTTGCTAATGTAAATTTATTTACTTTTTTCACAATTTTTTGAAGTCTCGAATTAAACAGTTTGTGCTTTCCGATTTGTAATGGAGAAAATTCGGGAAGAAGCTGCTAAAGGGTCTTCGAAGATTGTTCCTCAGACATCAAAAAGTGCGTACGACAAAGAATTTAATGAATTCAGTGCCTGGTGTAGTGAGAGAAAAGTCGACAATGTGTTGGAACAAGACGTTTTTCTAGCGTACTTCCTTAATGTTTCCCAAAGAGTCGCTCCTTCTTCAATGTGGACGAAGTACCTATTCGATGCTTAAATCTACACTAAAGCAATATAAAAGGATCGATATATCAAAGTATACCCAACTTACTGCATTCTTGAAAAGTGTATGAAAAGGTTATAAACCCAAGAAATCTAAAATTTTGGAGAGGGAGCACATAGAAATTTTTTTGAAAAACGCACCTATCAAGGAATATTTGCTGGCGAAGGTATAATGTTTCATGGTTTAATATCAGTATAACTAATTTTTATTATTGTTTGCAGGTGGCATTAATTATTGGAATTTCTGGAGCTTGTCGTTGTGACGAGCTCGTCAAACTAATCATTGATAATGTACACGACAGAGGGGCGTACTTTTTTGTTTCTAACCCGGATACAAAAACTTACACTTTTCGAAGCTTCACCATCATTGAAGAAGGATATCCCGTGAATGACCTAGATTTAATAAAAAAATACTTATCTCTGAGGCCAAAGAATACACCACATCGAAGATTTTTCGTCAACTATCAGTTTGAAAAATGCACGATTCAGCCCGTTGGAATAAATAAACTGTCACAAATACCTCGTTCAATTGCAAAATTCTTGCAATTGCCAGAACTAGAGTCCTACACCGGGCACTGTATGAGACGCTCTTCTGCCACACTTTTGGCTAATGCAAACGGCGACATTATAAAAATCCAACAACTAGGAGGCTGGAAGTCGACTTCAAATGCAGAAGGCTATACAGAAGAATCCGTTTCCTCTAAAATTGACCTCGCGAAGAAAATTCAAGGTAGCAGCTCCACTTCAACAGAACCAAACATCGAACCATCCGAATGTGTGCCATCTGTGCAACCTGGAAGTAAGTCTACGTTTGTTGGTACTACTTCCGATTCGAATACGCTTTCCACCGTTGTAAATATGTCGAGAGATGAATCAAATAATTGTTTAGCGTTCACTATTAATATTAATATTAGTGTTAAATTAGAGTTAACAATAAATGATGGTTTGACCTTGAAATGCGCCTTCAATAAATAATAGTGAGTTAGACTTGTAACTCACTAGTGAGTTAGAATTATAATTAACTAGTGGGTTATAAACCACATTACTTGTTCGAAATCACCATAGTTATATCGCTTTTATACGTGTGTTGGATAAATAAATTAAATTTCATCTTAACTACTAGATTTACATGTATTGTTTATTAAATAAATATTACTGAACCATCGAGTAGTCCTTGGTAAACTGAAATTACTGAGATAATTAGGTACGGGATGAAAAATTCACCAATTCGTTTTACCAAACAGTACGCTACACACGATTTTTACAATACATATTGCACAATAAAAAAATTAGTGGTATTCGTTCGTAATGTTTTAATAAGTAGTTGGGCTTAATAAATAAAAATCGGTAAAGATTAAAATATTTATAAAGTTACGGCCAAAACTGCAATTTCTTACTCAAAGCATATGTTATCAAAACAACTACATACGTAACACAAACATCTAGCTAAGTCAATATACTTCAGGAATATCACAACCATCACGCTTTCATATCTATCCGTGTGTTTATAATGAAGCAAAGTAAAAGGAAGCCGAATAAGCAATATAGTGCCGGACATAAATTACTATCATCGCCACCCAACAGGGGTTTTAAGCCTGTCTAACTGGGTACATACATACATGTAAGCAATTTATTATCTCTTAGCAAGAGCACCGCGCACTTTAATGTTTACATCAACCCCCTATCCCTTTGCTGCATTATTATACCGATGATTAGATATTTACAGTTTCTTGCACTTAGTAGTACACTTTTCCGTCTTCCTGGTGTTCGAGAATTTTCGGCAAAACAATTGCTATCTTTCGCCGCTCACTACATAGATGTAGATGCAGTATGTAGTTCTCAACATGAATATTTTCCAAACAACGGAACATTTTTCCAACTCTCCTAAATTATTAAATTCAGTTTTAGCTAAGACAAAATTCTTGTGGTTATGTTTTAATTTCTAATGCAAAGAGTGATTTATCTGAAAGTGATGATGACCGACTGAAAATTTTGAAGTTTTTTAATGTTTTGTCAATTATTTATTTTTAAATTCCTTTTAGCACTAAGAATTATAAAATATTCAAAATAGTTCTGTTCAAATCAAATTGTATTTGTTATATTAATTATAAGGCAGATAGTTACTGAAGCTACTAGAGTTACTAACGAGAGTAAGACAATGATAGACTTAGCATTAACAAATGATACAAATTTAAGTGCAATAGTGTTAAATAGTCCTAAGATCACGGATCATAGCATAATTCAAATAAGTCTATCTTTAATTAAAACAAACAATGTTGGCTGTTATCGGATCAAGATAAAAGATGCAGACAAGTGTAGAGACCTGTTAAGAGATTTAAATTATAATTATAAGGAGACTGATATAGATGTTAAATAGGTACAATGAAATTTTTGGCAAAATATTTAGAATATATGATACAGTAAGACCTAAACGACAGTCTGATGACAAGGTGTGCAATAATTACTGGTTTAATGGAGACGTATTAAATGCCATACAGGAAAGGGATGTCAAATACAAAAGGTTTAAATTAACTGAAGATATTACAGATTGGAATAGTTATAAATGTAGTAGAAATAATGTTGTTAGTGCAATAAGACAGGCTAAATGTGGCTATTATGAAACTAAAATAGATAACTGCAAAAATGATACAAAAGAAATGTGGAAAACTCTCAAAACTTTTATTTCCAACCGCAACCAAGAGAACTATGATAAAATAACATTTAATGAAAATAGGATAATAAGTAACAGAACAGCAATAGTGGAGGAGTTTAATGAATTTTATATTAATAGTATTAAAAATGTGATAAAAGCAATACCCCCAAAGTAAACACGAGTTTCAAATAGAACAAAGAACAGAGTACCTTGGTAATTTTATGTTATTAAATAGGCTGGATTTAGATAGAATAGTGTGTAGTTTAGCAGATAAGAACAGCCCAGATGAAATAGGGACACGTTTTATTAAGCAATTTATAAACGAATTAGCAAACCCTATAATGCATATAGTTAACTATAGTTTGGAAACGGGAATAGTTCCTAAATTATTGAAAGTAGCTACAATTGTTCCAATAAGGAAAGTTAAGGGTACAGTAAAAGCAGCAGAGTTTAGACCAATAAATATGTTACCGGCGATAGAAAAAGTATTAGAACGAACAGTGTATGAACAATTGCGGGATTTTATAGAAACTAACAAGATAGTCGACACTTTTCAATCAGGGTTTAGGGAAGGGATTAGTTGTGAAGCAGCAGTGCAATATGTACTGAACGACTGGAAAGAAAGTGTAGACAAAGGATGGAAAGAGGCAGTCATATTTTTAGATCTGCAACGTGCATTTGAAACAGTTAGCAGAACCAAATTAATTGAAAAATTAATAAAATATGGGTTTAGGGATACAGTAATTAAATGGATTAAGGACTACTTAAAAGATAGGACGCAAAGAGTCAAATGTGGACAAACTATTTCAAAAGAGAGTCATATTGAGGTGGGAGTGCCACAAGGTAGTATCTTGGGTCCACTGTTATTTATACTCTACATAAATGATATGGGGAGATTACTAAAAGACTGTAAGTATCATATGTTTGCAGACGATACAATCATTTATTTATCAATGAAAGATGAAGGGAAATTGGCAAATACACTAAACAAGGAGATGGCACGAGTTTGTGAATGGTTTAATGCAAACGAACTAAAGATTAATTTGTAAAACAAAAAAAAAAGTATGTGGATAGGAAATACACAGGGATTGAACTTAGAAATAAGAATTGGAAATGAAATAATTGAGGAAGTAGAAAAGGTAAAATACCTGGGAATTATTATTGACAATAAGTTAAAATTTAATTTTCACATAGATTACATTTGTGGGAAAATAGCAAAAAAACTAGGAGTGCTAGCAAGAGCAGGGAAATTTCTTTCAACTTGGAGTAAGAAAGTGATTTATAATACTATAATATTGCCACATTTTATGTATGGTGGCACAATTTTACATCTAGCCAACCAAAGTGAGTTGAATAGATTACAAAAGCTTCAGAATAGAGGAATGAGAACAATGAGAATCAAGATGCGTGAAATGTGTTGGAAAACACCACACAAAAGAATTCAAAATTAATGAAAACAGCAAACCAAAATGTGTCAACTATGGCGAAGCCCACCCAGCCAGCTTCAAAGGATGCGAAGCAGCCAAAAGGATGCAAACGATAAAAAACAAAGCAACAAGCAACAAAGCAAGCGGAAGACCGAAAATAGACAAATGTGTAGATGGGACCCAAAAGCATTCGCAGCACTACCAAATAATGAAGGAGGAAATTGAAGAGAAAACCGAAATGTTGACAAACCAGCCACTACAAAGGCTAATGTCAAAACTTGTAGAACGGGAAAAAAGTTTGAGCATCAAGGAAAAATGATATAAAGTCAATCTCCAAGAGATAAATAAAACATGAGGAAAATAGTAATGGACACAGGAGACATTAAGGTAGCTGCACAGAATGCCAACGGTATACGGTTGTCAATCTAGTCTAGGAGGTGCGCTAGCGAAACCGACAAACTGAATTCAAAAATTCTAGAATAAAGTGCTTAGGCGTATCGTAGATGCCTTCTGGTACGCTAGAAACGGTGATTTCCGCAGGGATCTAGGGATAAAAAACGTGATAGAACAAATGAAAAGCTTTCCCAGAAGCACGAGACCAGGCTTTCAAACCTAGTGAGAAGGCACGAAGGACGAAACCATTTGCGCTAGTGTAAAGAGACGTGAAAGTGTGAAATGGGCAGAGCAAAACTGAGAAGCGGTAACACACGAATAAAGTGTTGCAAAATAGAACTGGGAGGACACCGGTGGATAAATTCTTAACACAACCATTTAATTAATTTAAGTTAGATCAAAACTGCTGGTTAGTCTTCTGACTAGCTGTAATGGAACCTTAAAAAAAAATAAATACAATGCGTACATAATCAAGGAGATTTAAAAGTAAAATTCCTGCTAGTTTCACATTCAGCAACCATTTGTTAGCAGCATTTAATGATTTAATTAAAACTAGTACATATTTGTTTCATTATAATACAAGCATAACATTGCATATAAAAGTATTTATAATAATACTTTACAATAAACTAAGTTTGACTATTTGCAGTTAATAGATATTCACTGAAAATAACACAAGATAAAGATCACGTATAAGGCACCATTTTTTTTTAATTTTTAGTGTGTCTACCTTATCATTAAATATGTTTTTCCAAAATAACAATGCTGAAAATTATTCAAATTATCACACAGCAAAAATTAGAGAAACACAAGAGGTAATTTCTTTAAAACAGAACTGCCGAGAAGCACAAATAATGTTGTTTCAACTTTATGGAATTTATGCACACATTTGGACCGATAGCACGATTAGTTCTGCAATCTAACACACTTTATCTGGACTGTTACTAAGACCATGGAGAACGTTTTTGAAACTTTAGAGTTGACTATCAATTCTCTGGAAGTTTCCTGGTGTGCCCCGAACCAAGCGACTCTTGAGTTTCCAGAGGTCCTAATAAAAGAGAACATTATATTCATAAAATTATTCAAAGAAACTACATTGTGATTTGTACATTAAACTTTAATGCAGGAAAACCCTTTTTCATTACGATTTCCTCCACTTCCTTTCTTATGTTATCTTGAAGTGTTCCTAGCATGTCAATAGAATAGCAGTTGCTATTACCGTAGTGACAAGAAATTGCTTTTCGGAATCCCTGAAATTTTAAGTGTACATTATTACTTGTTTTTAATGCTTCCTACTATTAGTCATAGTGATAATAAAATTATTCTATTGCATTAATATAACATACATTTTACTTCACATTTTTGTTTAACTTACTAAAAGAAAAAGACAAATAATTTAAATTTTACAATAATGTTGAACAGGAGATAACGGAATATACATGTTTCCTCAAATAAACGGTTCTTATTTCTTCTTATTTTCTGGATTTTCCAAACATTTATGAAATAATTAAATGCAAGCACTCTAACTTAACATTTCAATGTCTAACAACAGTTTGTAATATAACCTCACATTTTTAACGGCTGTCATCAGTTTATATAAATACTCTATTTTAATTCAAAAACAATTATCAACAGGTGATGGAGTTCCGTTTGCGACGAGCGAGGGAACGAACGTGCTTTTGGGCTCTCTCGGGCAAAATTTCTTAGCGAGACGCGCTTAAGAATTATTTCTGTGTGGAAATTACCAAGTGAATGAAGTGAGGGTGTATGAACAATCAAGCGAACTAGCGACCACCTGCTCTATCGGCTGACCGATCAAAGGTGATAGGTTAGCGGTCAACAAGAAAACAGCGGAAAAAACAGCAAGAACGAGGGAGAGAAGTAAAGAAAAGCTAAGTGATCAAGTAGTGTAGTAGTAGTAGTCTAGTATTGTAGTCCAGCCGGATCTAATATATATATATATAAGCACGGGGTAGGAACACATAGGTGGATAAGCAGGACCGGGAAATCAAAACGGGGGATCTTGCAACAAGTGCATGTTTAGTACAAGAGGGCTTCAGGGACGGTTCTGGGAAATAGAACAGGGGTAGAAAGCAGGTAGAAACCCTTGTGGAACGGAAATAGAAGCGGGCCGACAAATAAGCCGTTTCAACTAAAAACCGAATTCTTGGAATAAGACCATAAATTTCAACCGAGGATAATACTATCCGACTAGGGCCAAATTTCCAAGAAACGTAAAGGGTACTTTTAGGGCTCAGGGTTACAGGGGTATGCTACTGAATATTCTCCTACAAGTCAAGTATATCACAAAATTTGCTGATTACTTACTTCGTAGATTGCGAATAAATATGCACATTTAAAAAATTCTTACTTATTTCTTGGGTTGTTAAGGCCTTTTATCTAGTGACTAATTCTAAACAATCTAACCTAACATTTTGACACTTAGGGGATAAATATTTCATTTCATAGGTTCACTGATACCTTGGTAAAATTTGGACCTGAACCATGAAGTAATATAGTGTGGAAAAATACTGTATCGCCCTTTTCCATGACCAAATTCACTGTTGGTTCATTATCAAATCCAAGGACTCCATGGTATGCTTTATTTTTAACATTCTGAAAAAGAATTATCTAATTTTTTACAAACCCTTTGGATATAATTGTTATTTTTGCTTTATAAACTAGTGATTTAGATAAATAAGTATAATTTTCGCATTAAAATCAAGAATTCATCATTTCAGGGCAAACATTTTTAAAAGTATTCACCGGGGAATAATCATGTCTATGCAGTTCTCCTTTGTGTGATCCAGGAATCACAAACAAACAGCCGTTATGTTCATCAGCATGCTCCATTGCTGTCCAAGATGCTACAATGGATTCTGCAGGACGAAATGGAAAATAATGGAGATCCTAAAAAGTCAGTTTTAATGTAGCTCAATAAAAAGAGAAAATAAATTTACCTGGTGCAATGGATGTTTGGAAGCATCCTGAGTAGAATCGGGCGGTTTGTTTATCAACATGGTATGACATGCGGTAATGTTTGGACCAATAATACTTTCAACGATATCAACCATTGGTGGGTATGCAATGTAGTTGAATAAAATATCATCGTAAGCAAAATCTTGAATCTAAAATGATACGAGTCATCAAATGTATTACTTTTAGTACAGTCGATTCTGCTAAATTGGGAGACATTGGGAATAGAACATTTTGGTCCAATTAAGCGCCTGTCTCAAATATGCGAAGTTCCACACGAAATAAAAAAATTAGTGTTTTTCTTAGACTTTAGTAAACTCTTGAACAAAAATATAAATAACAGAAAAATAATATGCAGCGAGCCGACAATGACTTGTGTTAATTCTTGGCATCTTAGCAGGTTATATATTTTTAAATAAAATTGAGAAAAAGCCAGTCTACTATAGTACAAGGCGAGTTTTTTATGCTATCTACCTAAGTATGAAGGAAACAAGTTAGAGAACAAACAAAATTTTGTTTTTCAACATTAGAACCATTAACGCTTACACACTTATTCTAACGTTTTTCTAATAACGCTATGCCTTCGAAAAAAAAAATTCTTTTGATCATCACAGCCCGTAGGATCCCATTATTGGGTAAAGGCCTCTTCCGTGACTTTCCATTTCTTCCAATCTCTTCCCTTTTGTATCCAATTTGTGTCTGCGGTTTCTTTAATTTTGTTGCTCCAGCGTGTTTTTGGTCTCTCTCTTAGTCTTTGGTTCATATGTAGTGTCCATTTGGTTGTTCTCACTGTTCATCTATCGCTCATTCTGCAGATATGTCCTGCCCATGTACATTTCCGTTTTTTACATTCGCGCACTTTATCAACTGTTTTGAATTTTTGTCGCAAGTCCACTATTCTCACTTTTTCACTTAATTTTATTTCTAGGATATTGTGTATCATTTTATTTTTTGTAGTTTCTAGCTTTTTGAGTTCCATTTTGGTCATGGACCATAATTCTGCTCCGTATATCATTGTTGGTATTACGTATCTATTAAAGACCTTGCTCTTGGGGTAGTTCGGTGTTTCTGTTTTTAATATCTGCTTTAGAGACCAGAATTTACCCTAACCTTGTTTAATTCTTCGTCGTAGTTCTTTTTCTCGATTATCGTAAAATGTCAGTGTTTTTCCTAAGTCGATACTTTCTTCTGTGTATGTTATTTCTTGTTCTTCCACCATTGTCTTTATTTCCCTACTGTTGGTGATGATTTTGGTTTTGTTAAAGTTGATTTTTAGCCTATGCTTTTGCCTGCTTCGTTTAAGTCATTTAGCATTTTTGTTAGTTCTTTGTTGTTTTTTGCGAAGATTGCCACATCATCTGCAAATCTGAGATTTGATATATATTTTCCATTTATGAGGATACCTTTATTTTCCCATTTTGGGATTTTGAATAGGTGTTCTAATGTTATGTTAAATAGGCCTGGGGATAATGGATCTCCTTGACGGACTCCATTCTCAATTTTAAAACTGTGGCCTTTGTCTTCCAGCTGTATGTGTGCCGAGTTGTTTTTAAGTAGTTGCCAGATCAGTCTTATGTATTTGCTTTCTACTTTAAAGTGAGTTAAAACTTGTACAATATTCGCATGTTCTAGAGAATCAAAATCCTTCTCGTGGTTGTAATTCGTTTTCTTTATTTTCTTTCCATCTACAATAAGTGAATTATATTTTAATATTGCCTGTTTTCCTTTTTCTCGTAAGTACAACATTGTTGGGATGACATCTTCTTTTGATAACTCTGCAAAATACGACTGCATGGAGTTTTTCAAGTTCTCATTCGACAAAAAGCAACGCCTTTTCAAGTGTTTTTTGAGTTTTGGAGAGAGATAACGGTCACAGGGGGCGAGGCCGGGACTGTAGGGTGGATGTTGTTTTTCTTCAAAGCCGCATTCATCAATTGCTTTATTCACCCTGCAGTTGTCGTGCAGAAGCATAGTTTTCTGGGTAAATTGTGAGGTCTTTTTCCGGGTATAACTGCTTTCAAATTGGTTATTATTTCTTTGCAGACGCTCCCTGTTATTGCAGACCCTTTCGGCTTATACGTAACCCATAAAATCCCTTCAGTATCCCAGTAAACTGTGGCCATCATTTTTCCCGCTGAGAATTGCGTCTTTGTCTTCTTGGGTGGTCGAGAGCCCTTATAACACTATGGCCTCTTGTTTCGTCGGTGGGTCCCAGTGATGTACCCAGGTCTCATCCCCAGTTACAATTTTAAGAAAAAGTTCTCATCTTGAGATAAAGCCGCCAAATTATCCTCGCAAATTTGTCGCCTACATAATTTATGTTCAGGAGCTTGGGAATCCACCGTGTTGACTTGCTCGTTCCCAAATCTTCATGATGGATTTTAAAAACATATGTTTCTAATATACATATTTGCTTCTCGTGCAATAACTGAAACTGTCACTCGGCGATCAGTCAACACCAAATCTTCAACTTTTTTTTATGGTCTCCTGTGTTCGTATTTCAAGAGGTCTTCCCCACTTTGGGTCATTCTGAATGGACTCCCTGCCCCATTTGAATTACTTACACTAAAATTTAACTTGAAAATAGGACGGGCTATTCTCCCCATACACAGCCACCATTCTCCCATGGATATTCTTTGGATTCTTGCCTTTTTTCGATAGAAATTTTATGATGCTTCTGTGTTCAAGTTTTAAATCACTCTTTTTTTGAACCTCTAGCTCTATACAAAAATTACAAATCTTAAGCGAGTTGTTTCAAACTTGGAGGATATACTCTAAAATCTCACAGAGACTTGACATAATAAAATTATCACTATAGCATTTTGTTCCCATAGCTAGGTAGATGACATAAAAAACTCCCCTCGGACCAGACGTCGCATACGCGCGTCGGCGAAGCTTGGTGTAGCTGTTATTGTTTAAAGTTTTGCCATTCAATTACATATTTTGATCTTAAATTTACTGCCTGATTGAAAGGACTGGTGTCCCAAATAAACGATGTAAATTGCTGTTGTTTCTTTTATTTGGTTTCTGCTCTTTAAGATTTGGTGCAAATAAGCGGCTGTTCCGATTAATCGGTGGCCGGAATCGACTGTATTCAGTTTTATGTATATTTTACATTTTCTGAAATAACTTTATTTTAATGCAATTTTGATGATGATCTTTTGACTAATCCAAACGTAACTTAATTTGGACTAGCCTAACCTAATGCACGTTACACCAATGCGGAGTGATGATAAAGTAGATCAGCGTTTCCTAGATGGTGGGTCGCAATCCATGCCCCGAGCCACGAAAGCAGAATTCCGGGGCGCTTAAAAAACTTTCGAAAACCTAGGTGTTTCGTTTTGTGACGAGACTCTAAAATACGAGTAAATAACGTGAAATTGGGGCTATTAAATAAATAATTCAATTGGTCGAATTGCGGGATTCAGATATTAAGTCTATAATTAAACTGTCATGTGATACGGCAAAGATATGTTCTACAAAATACCACTGATGGATCTTTGTCTGTTTTGTCGACATGAGTACTCAGTTATAGGAGAAAATGAGCTAAAATTTCTAATGCCGCTGTCACAAGCGATAAGTGTAAAGCAGGTTTTTTAACACTGGTTTTCCTAAAAAATAAATATAGAAACCGATTGGAAGTCGAACCGGATCTAAGAATAAGGTAATTATATTTTCCTCCAAACTTGAAATTACTTGTTGACAAAAATACTTCTAACTAATAAATTATTTGGTTATAGTATGAGTTCTTTCAATTTTTGAAAGAGTAAACGCTTCTTTATAAAACATATATGAAAACTGTATGGACATTGAAATCTGCTTTATTGTACCCGTAGGCCAGTATAGACAATAAACATTTTAGACGATCACAAAGGGGAAGTTAAAAATATCCGGACCACGGAATAAAAATTTAGGAAACGCTGAAGTACAAAATTGATTTATTTTATGAAATCATTGATTTCATTAAAAGAGCATGACATGTCCATACTCGAAGCTTACCTTGTTTATTAAATATTCTCCCTTAACATTCTTATTTTTCAATGAAACGTCCTTCATTACAGTCATGAAACCTCTGTCGACTTTTCCATTGCATATGTCCAGAAATCGTTGCCTTAAATCAAATAATGAAAGGGTACCCTATATTAAGCGTGTTTTATCATCACATTTATTAGCAATGAACAAGAATCATCAACAGCCTTTCCATCCAACTGCTGGGCATCGGCCTCTTCTCTGCCACGTGTTTCTCCTCAGCGCTAAGGTAGAAACACGGGAAACAACCTACAGTTTAACGTCGAATCCGAACGACAGAAATTCCAGAGAAGGGTTTTAGCATTAAGATCCCACAGTTGCAAGCCGAATTGGGAAATTATGTGTCGTGGGTCGCAGACAAGATTGCATAGTACGGCTTAGGTTTCGAACCCAAGCCAGAATCGACGTTTTATTCAGAAAGCGAGCGCTCTAACAACTGAGCTACCACCACCATTGAGCTACCACTACCATTAAAGGAACAAGAATAGTACTTGATTAATTGCATTTTTAATTTCACACAGTAATTAATTTGGGGAGTATACAGGGTGTCCTTTAAATGCCTTAAAAGCTTCAGGTAGAATTTTTCCTTTATGAATGCTTAATACAAATCTTCAAAAAAAAGTAGGTATTTGGAGCTTAGTTTTCTTGTACGAGACTGTTAAAGTTCATATCTTTAAAACAGAATTTCATGGAAACAATAACGAGAACTTTAATGTTGCACGTATCTGCCGATAAGTGACTGACTGCCACTTGGTTATGTAAAGATTAATATTGAGTTGACGCTCT
>JABXWE010036734.1:0-11426 GCA_014611495.1 Limonius californicus
CATTGAATGAATATGTGGTTGATGCACGATGGGTCCGCTGCATATTTTTCAAACATGGGCAGAAATTTCCTAAACGAAAATTAAAACAGCAGCTGGATAGGGCGAGGGGGTCCAGTTGTGTGGCCACCTAGATTTCCTGACCTCAATCCGCTCAACTTTTGTATTTGGGGGTATTTCAAGTCGTTGGTTTATTCAAGTTTTGTGAATAATTTAAACCAATTGCAAAAATGAATAGATCATGCTTATCAGACTATTCGTATGAATCCGGGAATCTTTGAAAGAATGCGGTGTTCATTTTTTCGGAGACGCGAAGGATGTGTACAAATGGAATGAGGACATGTAGAACATCTACTTTAATTATTTGTAATTATATGTTTTATTTACACGGTCTTTTGTTGTAATGTGTGGGGGACTTATTGAAATAACAAGCAATATTCATTTTCTTAAAATCTCCATATCTCGAAAACGGTTCATTTTTGAACCCATGTTTATTACGACTTTTTTATTTGTTTTGATGAGATCTATAAGTGGGTAAAATATCCGAACATATTTTTAAAACACCCTGTGTAAGATTCTTTATTTCAGTTACATATTGTACTGAATTTTTCCAATGATCTGAAGATATTTTTTCTACTTCTAGATTTATAGCTTTTAATGCTTCACTGTCAACACTTGGAAATTAGTTCTGTCTTCGAATATTTCTATAAGCTGCCTCCATATTAACTCGATCAGATTAAATACGCAATACTATGGTGGCTAACGCAGTACCGCATGTCCAAATTTGCATGCCGGGTGTTCTTGTTTTTCATACTTTCAACAAATTATCTTCTCTAAACGTTTTCTCAAAATACATCTTTTTCGTATACAAAATTTTGTGTTTCGTGTTTATTGTTGCGCTAGTATTAATCACTTTTTCAATAGCCTAGAGTAACTGGTATTATCCATTATGATAACGGAATTACTGGGAAATGTTTTCAATAAATTATCTTGAAACAAAGTTTCAAACAGTTGTACAGTCATATCTTCGCGGTAGTCCAAACTGCAATCCTTAATATTTTTAAGTGATATTCATAATTCATCTTCAATCCATCCGTGTTCAGACCCGGCATGTAGGATAATGATTTTTTATCCTCATGCAGCTGGCCTATCTAAACTACTCAAAAATGAATAGGGATATTCTAATATAAAACATATATGTTTGTATTTGGCGGCTAATGGTCGTATTTTGTTGATAATTAGAGCAAGCGGCAATGTTTGATCTTAAAAAACAAAAAGCAATCGAATCCAGTTGCAATTGTATTAGTGTCAAGTCGAGTTTTTGTGTTTGTTCTTAATAATAACCAACAATGCAGAGAAACCATTTAAGAATAGAACAACGAAATTTAGCCGTTGCTATGCACCAAAGAGGAGATCATCGCCAGGTCGATATTGTTGTTATGTTAGGAACCACGTAGAGCGTAATTTCATGTGCCCTTTCGCGCCATAGAGAAACAGGTACGACTGCAAGAAGGCCTGGAAGTGGATCTTTTCGCATCACAACACCTCGTCAGGATCGACTTCTGGTAATTAATGCAAGAATGCCCGCTTCTGCAACTGTTCGACATCTACAGCAAGTGTTCCAGAATGCCACAGGAAATCGAGTCTCCGACTAAACTGTGAGAAATCGATTGTTTGAGGTAGGACTTACCTCATACCTCTCCTGAGATGTCCTGCAAAAACGGTGGTTCAACGAAGACACCGGGTGGAATAGTCAAGAGGTAGGCTACAAAAAGCGACACAGTGGGATGAAATACTGTTTTCAGACCAGTCCAGATATTGTCTCAATGGTGATAGCCAGCGTCAAAAAGTATATCGTAGTGCCGGACGTCGTCCCTTACTTCAGTATACCCAACCAGTGATTGACTTTGGTGGTCTTATGATATGGGCTAGAATTTCTTTAGGATGGCGTACTAACTTAAATATCTTTAATGGTACACTCACAGGCCAACTTTATGCCCAAGATATCATTATGGACCCTATTCTGAACCGTCGCCACGCTATTGGATTGACAATAACGCAAGGCCGCATCGTCTTCGGGCTGTTTTGAAGATGCTTCGAGATGAGGAAATAAACCATCTTGCTGCTCCTCTGCTACCTCCAGACTTCAACCCCATCGAGCATGCGTGGAACCTTTTGCAGAGACAGCTGGATTATCATTATCCAAGATCTACTACAGTGCAACAGCTGAGGGATGTATTGCCGGTATTGTGGCATCAAATTCAACAAGAAGATATTCCTTATTGCATTGAGAGTATGCCAGCAAGGTGCAGAGCAGTTATTATTGCCATAGGAGGTGCTACGCGGTATTAGAATTTAATAAAGTTAGGTTAAGTGAAAGGACACAATAACGATTTATATTTTCTTACATTTTGTTGTTTTGGTAGTTTTGCATTATAAATGCAATTGATGTTGCCTTTAAGTGTCTTACACTGCAATATCCCTATTCATTTATGAGTAGTTTCTTTTACATTGTTGTAATTATCTGTTCAACTTTTCTGTACAATATATTGGAAGTCGTATCTAAGTAACATATATTTCTATTTTCTTGGCAATATGTTTCGATGTTTTGGATATACTCGCGGCGTCATGCTTGTATTCTCTTTGCTGTTTTCCAAATTTTATGAATAATCCGTAAGTTGTATCAACAATTCTCCAATAAACAGGAAAGCATTATAAATTAATTTAGAATTAATACTATCAGTACTAGCTTTTTATTGGGTTCTAAGATATTAATTGAAGAGAAACAAACTTGGATCGGGGCGGTTTCGTAAATAAGTCCGAAATTACACAAGCGATTTTGTTGCTGATTAGAAAACGAAGTTAGCTACTTCTATACGGGACCCTTATGTGTTCGGGAAGGAAATTTTGAGTTTAACGACCCATATAATGCTTAAAAGTCAAATAGCTTTCGAGAGCCATAATGACGCCCCGTTGAAAGAAACTTCATGTAAATATAAATACAAAGAATTTCTCTTGTAAGGAAAGCTAGAAAATCAGAAAATAAGAATTTAATTATTTTTATATGAGTGCTTTCGATACGAGTAATCAATTATGATATTTTTAAAGTCAATGTTTTGGTGTGCACTTTTGCTTTAGATTTTCAGCAGCTATAAAAAGTTTAAGGTATAGGGAAAACCCTTAAAAGGTCCATTTTACTACGCAATCCATTGTACTAAAGGAAAAATGCAATTGCATGCATTTTTAAAATTATAACTAACTGCTATGGGAAAGTACTGAAATATACACAATCACCATGATTTAAATTTTATGCCATGTTTATGGCTGCGATACTTTTTAAACTGAAGGTTAAGAAAATCTGGAACCCTGCCCTGTAATAAAAATACTTTAAAATATTCTGAGATTCATTCAATGAAATATATTTCTAATTGTTTTTAAAAACATGCCTTGAAAGTATAATATCCTTTAACCTATCGATGTTGCGTATTTTGCATTTTCATAGGCTGTTCTCAATTTGAGAGATTTAATTATACTATTATTAAAAATTTGCTAATGAAAATTTGTTTAAATCATAATTACAAAGAATTAAAGAAACTTGAAGCTTAAAAATTTTGTGGAATAACATGCTACAAAGAATAAACACCACCAGCGAGTCCTTACAAGACATTAAATCTAATATTTTTCTTAAAGTCACTATCGCCACATGTGATCGAAGTAGGAAGTTTGAAGATATCGAAAAAGAGGCAAAGTTGTATACCATAAACCATGATTTTAAAGAAAACCGAAAAAAACGCAAAGTATTTTAAAAAGCTACAAATAATGAAACTCATTTCATTCTAAGAGAATCCTTTATTATTAAGGTACCAAACGTAATATGTGACGAAATTATTGTGGAAATCGCAAATAGAAATATATTATATATATTGAAGAGTAAATAACTTACAACAAATTTTGGGGGATTTCCAAATACTTGGTAATGAAGACATTTCCTAAGAAGAATTACGTTAAGACATTATTAACAGTTACCAAGACGATTCTGACACTGAATATTCTGAAGATGAAGCTTTCGATTATATAACATTTATCAAAGAAGAAGGTATACTGTGTCCTCTTCAAATGTATAAAATAATAAGAGATTGGTTCTAAAGTACATTTCGTAACGTAGAAATAATCCTAAAAAAAGTTTTGACTTTGACAAACAAGCAGTGATAGTGGCAAACGTTATTTTTATAGAAAATGATATAGTTGATATTTTTTATTTACATAACATTATCGATCAATTTTCAGACGTAAAAACATGAAAGGTAATATTGTAAGTTGTTATACTAATTACACAAATTAAATAAATGATTATAAAATAAAGAAATAACTTGTCACTATTTAAAGATTTTATTGTCTTTTTAATATAGAAAACTTTTACACAAAGGGCCTTATACAATATCAATTCATTTCCAAAATTTTATTATCAATTCAAACATAAAATTTTTATGATAGCTATCATGTATCTACCTACTGACCAAAAGAATTATTAATTTTTTCCATAGTTTAACATTTTTTCAGGATTTATATACTGATAACACAACTAACCTTCTTTATCCATAACGTAATCAATATTGACAGATTCCAAAATTTATTCGGGTCCAAAGATAAGTAAGCCATTCAACAATTATAAAAATATGAGCCTTGGTCTTAGAAAAATAGAAATACGTTAGCGCTAATTGCAAGAAATTGCCAAGTGTAAACGTCAGCCTTAAGCAGATTATTAATAAGTATGGCTTTCTTAGTTAAGGCAGGGTCGAACCATAGCATAGAGTCTATGCTATGGTCCGCCCATTGACAAATGTCTAGAGCCCGGTTTTTGCGGGGACAAAGCTACGTTAATGCGGCAAATATGTCTAGAAGATACAATGGGCTCCAAAACCGCATTAAAGAACATAGCCAAACAGCCTAATACCTTCCTTGTGCTTCACATTTGTTAAATCTGATGGTAAATAGTGCTAGTGAATCATGTTTGCAAACAATAACAAATTTTAATTTATTGGAGAATGTTTATACATTTTTTCGGCGTCTACTCATAGTTGGAACATTTTAGAAAAAAGTTTAAGGCAAATAATAAACAATTTACAGTAAAAAAAATATGTACTACTAGTTGGTCTTTTAGAGCTGATGCAGTTAAGGCAATTCGCTCTGGGTTCAACCAAATAAAAATGCTCTACTTGATGTATCTCTAGACGAATCTCAGCAATGTTCTGTAACAGTGGAATCAAGAGAAATAGCAAACAAATTAATAATTTAGAATTCATTTTATTAACAGTTATTTGGGATAAAATTCTTTCCAGAATAAATTTAAGCAGTAAATCCTTAAAGATCCTACCATGCCAATCTCGTTGGCGGTAAATATTTTTGACAATTTATTTAATTACTTTAATAGTTTAAGAAGTTTAATTCCGGAAATAGAAGCGGAGGCATTAAACGCGTCAGAAATAGAAGCTTATTCCGATTCCAAAAGGTTCCGAATGAGGAAATGATTTTTTTGGTGAAGTTCATCATGAGGAAGACGTAAGTTCATGTAGTCGGGGTCAAGAAGCCTTTAAACGAATTTTTTATGTGATTTATGACAAAATATCTTTTGAATTAAAACTAGCTAGCAAAAGTTACAAAGACATTGACGAGATTTTTAAAATATTTCATACAGACTTAGATGACAACGTATCAATTAGATCTAAACATATAGCATTGATAAAAAAAAATGGTACAATGAAGACATTGATACTAAAGAATTGGACGAGGAACTGTTGCAATTTATGTTAATTTGTAAACGTCAAAATGTATTGTTGCCATCTGATATGCTACAATTTATAACGACCACAAAAATTGTATCTATCTTACATTGTATCTGCTTCTTAAGATGCTTCAAACTATACTCTACGACAGATGAGTATGTTTGATTTCCATTTAGTGCACATTCTAGGGTTCTGTTAAGAATATGATTGAAAGAGCTATTAGCAGTAGCCAAATACGAGTAAAGTAATACACAATTTTATAATTTATATTATTTTTATAACATTTATAATTTTTGAAAGTGTCCCCCCCCCCACAGTCAATGAATTTTTGCATCCGCGAAAACCAATCTTCAAAACATTTTCGCCAATCTTCCCGCCGTGGGTTGTTTATTTCATTTTTAAATGCGTCAACCGTTTCTTCGGCCGAAGAAAACGCTATTTTTTACACGCGGAAATAAAAAGAAATCTTTAGGTGCTAGGTCTGGACTATACGGTGAATGATTCATTATTTTAATGTTTTGGGCATTCAAATACTCAGTCGTTTGAGCAGCAGTGTGCGCTGGAGCGTTATTTTGATGCAAGATGATTCTCTTGGACGTTTTTCGCGAACATTTTGGAGAACTTGAGACAAACAAACTGTAGTGTACCATTCAGTATTAACAGTACGACGATCCTCCAGTGTTACAGTGGAAACATATCCAATAACTTCACAAAATGTGGCGATCATCTTATTGTTTTGGCTTTTTTCACGAACTACTTTTGTTGGAGCCGATTCGCTTTAAAAACCCCAAACTTCCTACTGTTGCTTTCTTTCGGGATCATAGCAGTGTACCCACGTTTCATCACCTGTAATGATTATGTACACCAAATGAGCCGATCCATTGTCAAAGCAATCCAGTGTAGATCTACACCATGCCACACGGTTTTCTTTTTGAACTGGTGTCAAATTGTGGGGAATCCAATGGGCACAAAGCTTACGTACCATCAAATGTTTGTGTAAAATGCTGTCAATTGCTTTCACAACAATCTTTAAACTTGCTTGAATACGCCTGGCACTATCATGCCAGTTCTCTTCAATCAGACCAATATTATTTTCGGTAGGAGCTCGAAAGTTGTCATTTAAGGAAAGCCGACCACGTTGAAATCCATTGTACCTACCACCGCTTTATGGTAGCTAAAGAACACGACTTGTCACCAGACACCCACGCGTGAAATTGTAAAAGATCTCTTTATTCAATTCCATGATTTCTTGGGGAAAGGATTGTGCTATATAAGCTCAGCGGAAAGCGAACAACCCTTGCATAAACATATTTACACCTGAAAATGAATTAATAAATTCCATTCATGTTAAAGCTCCTTTAGTTTTCTAAAATTCATAACATATTCATTTTAAACAAGTTCATCCAACCGAAAGAGCTAGCGTATTTTTATTAAAATATGTAAATAGATATTGAATAGGTTTATATTAAGCTGATTTTAGACATACTGATTTTTATTAATGAAACAGCCCATTATATTTTAATCCTGTAAATTTATAAGTACATGCATATGCATTCTATTACTAACATTAATATTTCACCCTGCAATTTCATTAATAAATTCTACAGTTTTTTTAACTCCCGCGTTCCTTCGCTATCCATCCATAAAATATTAATTTTATATGAGGTTCATTCAACAGAACAAGTTAGCATTTACTTTTTAAATTTATAAAGTGCTATGCTATAGTAGGTTTATATTATGCTGATTTTTTATATTCTGCCTATTTTATTATAATCGCGTAAATCTGTAAGCACGAAAAACATGTGTGTTTCGTTTTGAGAATAAGAAGACGCTGAGAAATTCCCAATACGATCCAATGTTATTTTGTCAAGAGGGATTTCATTGGAGTTTATTGAATTGTACTACAGAGACAGGTTGGGCTGTTAAGCTACGGCAAGTGTTGCATTCATGTCTTCGTGCGAATAGGCAGAGCGCTAAAACACCCTCGAGGTCCACGTGCTCGTCTGTATTATCCAATTCCCCAAATTTGATACGTCTGTGTTGTTAACGCGGCCGTAGGGGATAAGATACTTGATAACAGTCGATGTTTCTTATGTACTGTCATGATTGAAAAATCGAATTAGCAATCGAACCCAATGGTTTTATTTTGCAAAATATGCTGCTCGTATAAATCTTTGCAGTCCGTACAGACAGTGTGGAAAATAGCCAGAAATAAATTCATCATGTTGATTTGTAAAATTAACTGATATATATAACCGTTTTCCAATACATTTTACATATTGTTAGGTATTTGAAGGTATTTAAAATTTATATTAGTACGTTTGGTTTTATAAACTGCCTTTTACGTGGACAAGTTTGGTCCATATGGTGTAATCAAATAACCAAATAATCTAGTACAAAATATTGTGTTACATGGCAAATCTGGATTTTTCACAAATGAGAATAAAAACGCAGAAACAAATTTGACTTGTAGATCTTCCTTCAAGTACTTTTAAAAAGTAAGCCATCTCCATTTTATCGACCGATATCGGACTACTCCCGTATCTTGTCGATACGTTTCTTAAACTGAAGTTAATGTTTTTCAAGACATTCTAATATAATAATATTGAGATATACACACTGGTTTTTATAAAATTTGTTTTTATAGCAATAAAATAACTATAATTAGTTGTAAAATATAGTGTTAAATAGATACATAAATAGTTATTTACTTGTGTGTGCGCTTAGAATTACGATTTCAAACTAAAGACACAGTATTTTAATGGTTAAGTGTTTCAAAATAGCCGAATTTATCATTTAGATGTCTTTAATATTTATATCTGCCAGAGGTAGGTAATGTATAATGATTAAGGTGAGTAAAAACTACAATATGTTGATATTTTCGCTAGTTTCTGAAATTTTAACGGTTGATAAATGTTTTCTGAAATTGCAACTCGTGTACCTGCTGTTTCAAATACATTTTTGTTTGAGAACTTCTGAACACCTACCTCATTTCAACAAAATAAACCCGACGTGCTATTGTTAAGAGATTAGGAATACTGGCATCAATGTCATTTTTTGTTCCATAAGAAAATACCCTATCTTATCCATGCTGCACGGCGACTCTGAAACGCTCTATAGAGTGGTTAGATTTGCAGTTACATATGCAGCCCTGGTGTGGTGGTCTAAGAATAAGCAAGAAACCGCAATACTAAAAATAAGTAAGATGCAAAGACCTGCCTGTCTTGGCATTACGGGGGCAATGACAACTAACGCCTTCACTGCAATAAAGTTTCTGATATACCCTCCCTCCATTCATATTGTCCTTCGGGGGTAGGCCAAACTGGTATTTTCTAGATTGCAGTACTTAGCGTACCACTTACAACAACGTACAGAAGCTGACAACACGAGTTTAATTAATTACATAGGACTTCTACAGAGTGGGAAACACAAATACAGGAATTTCCTACTAGCAGGCTTATCCGGTACACAGACGGTTCGAAAATTGTGATATGTGCCAAAGTAGATATATATGGGGTAACACTAGCGGAAAGATTTAGCTTTCCTGTAGGCAGGTGCGCCTCGGTGTTCCAAATGGAAATATACGCCATACTTCAGTGTGTACAGGAAAATAACAGAAGACCTTAAAGTTTTCATCAATATCGGTATGGGAGTGCTATAATAACCTGGTAGACAGAACAGTTCGAGACTGCTGTGGGTTCCAGGTCACTGTGGGATCAGATGTAACGAGAAAGCTGAGAAACCTGCAAGGCAGGGATCAAAAGGTTCCCATTGAGCGCCAGAACCAGCCCTGGGGATGCAAAGAATTGCAATCCGTGGCCTATATAAACGAATGGGTTTGCAGCTAACATAAAATCTATTAGGCCAGATCAGGACTAACTCATAGCAAGGCAGGATACGCGGCTGTTACAGAACACCTTAGTAGGATCAACAAATGTAATGAAGATGTCACATGCACAGTCTGTAATGACGAACCAGAGACGCCAATGCATGTTCTGTACAACATTTCTACGTTGGTAAGCATAAGACCACGCATATTCGGGTAACCGTACATGCAAACGCAGGACTTCAGCAGACACTGTGAGAGACCTGTGCACCATGCTACAGGGTACTAAGATCACAGATTGCGCAAATGAAATAACCACAATAACCCTTTTAGGCTGCAGTACCCCTGCAAGTTATGGTAGATGGACCCGAGGAAACCAAACATAAGTTTCATCGAAGATAGAAAGTACAGTAACAACTAACCATCAATAACATATTAAAACAAAATACCTCAATGTATTTATTTTTATTTATTATTAGATAACGATAAATGTAAGGTTATTCACATTTTGAACGTATCATTATATAAGTTCACACACTTCGTTTCATATGAAATGCACCTCCCATTAAAAATAATGCTACGGGTTTGAAACTTTGCTAAAATAATGTTTCATTATTGCGTATGAAATGATCAGGTTTTTATAAAAAAAATTAACAATTATAAGAAAACAATAACATCAACGAAAACAAAATTAATAATGTGTAACATCGCCATGAACAGCAATGCAAGCATTTACTTGTCGTGGCATGCTTTCATCAAGTGGTCTGTGTTCTCCTGGGGTATCTCGTTCTACATAATCTCAAGTTGGTGTCTCAGCTCGTCTAAGTTGTTAGGAGCTCTTGGCAATAATCTTAGTCGCAGGCCCATCATGTTCCAAAGATGTTCGATCGACGATAAGTCCGGTGATTGTGCAGGAACATTTGCAATTATGCTTGTTGGAGGTACGTTATGGTAATGTTTGCAGTGTGTGGACGTGCGTTATCCTGTTGGAAAATACCGTTTGGCAACGTCTGCATGAATGGTACGAACACCGGTTCCAGAACATTATGAATATAGCGATGAGCATTTAAAGTGCCTGGGACGAACACAAGAGGTGATCTTCTATCGAAACAAATCGCACCCCAAACCATAACTCCAGGTGTTAAAGCTGTATGGCGTCTTTCAACAAACTCTAGATTTCGCCTTTCTCCTCGATATCGACGTACCTTCCTACGGCCGTCATTTTACCACAGACAAAATCTTAATTCCTCACTGAAGACAATGTCGTTCCATTGCTGATTCGAATGTTGCCGCTCTTGACACCAAGCTAGCATACATCCTTTTGATATACAGTTAAAGGGAGCCGTTGGAATGGACGGTGGGATCGCAGTCCAAAAGAAGAGATTCTTATGTAAATTGTTGCCATGGACACGCGGCGCTGAAAAGGTCGCATCCAGTTTACAGCAACAGACCTTGTTGTTTGAAAGCGGTCTCGTGTAGCCATTCTTCGAAGAAGTCGATCTACGTGGAGGTCTACCTGCTGGACGATGTCGTTGAATGCCTGCTTCTGACCAAGCAGACCATATTCATACAACTGTAGTGTGGTCCTGATTTACCTTTCTACCAATTTCACGAAAAGAAAGTCCAGCTTCTTTCATGCCGATAATTCGACCTCTATCAAAATCGGAAACGTGGTTAAAATTTCTACGTTGTCTTACTGGAGGCATTTTAAAACATTAATTCTGTCACGAAACATAACAAAATTTCGAAACAACTAATTAATGTTTACTAGATATTGTTTTGTTTCTAAGCAACAAGTTGATGAGAGATAGTAGACGAAC
>JABXWE010036735.1:0-11344 GCA_014611495.1 Limonius californicus
TGGTTTTTGGTTCGTTCCGTCGTTCTCGAGAATTTTGCTGACATCGTTGACAGCAGTTTGCCCCATCAAATAGAGCAGCTCAGGGGGTTGATCTCCTTGATTATTCGGATATAGCCCTGTCTGGCATCGCCGAAGTCAACATCTCCCAGGATCAACCACCCCTTCCAACAGTTTCTACATGGATTCGACACCTTGATCTTGTGCGAAGCCTTCTCATCCACGAAAGGTAAAAACTATCAAGTTTTGTGCTTGTGGAAAGTAACTTTCGGCTTGGCACGCGTATCTTGCAAAATTCAAATGTATTGACTTTGTTGTTACATCGATAAAAAAAATTATTAACAGTGACCTGAAGCCACTGTTTGTTTTGCATTAATTATATACCGACGCTAATTTTATGCTATCATTTCCTGTAAACTTTACGCCTTTGACCCACACAGTCATTTTAACATAAATATTGTGTGTCAACGACGGCAAGTTTTATTCTCCGAGCGCTCAAGAATTAAGATCCTGTAATTCGGATTTTTGGTGTTAAACTTGTCATATTTTACCAATATTCATATCATTATATGTGTTTTAAAGTTTACTGTGTCTTATTGTGTCTTTTGTACTTGCTGTGTAAGGATTTTGCAAGCTTTAAGATCTAGGAAAAAGCACAAAAGAAAGGTGAGTTCGATTCCCGTAGCTGTGGGTCCTTGGCCTTTCACAAGAACCTTGAAACCAGCTGGACTAGAAAGGTGGCGCCCACTTATTTCGACGCATCCTGTACACAATTTTAAGCATTTCCTCTATAAGCAATTTTAGCGAACCCCCCCCTCCTGCCCTGAGTCAAGCCGCTGGCCTTTACCATCCTTTTTTGTTTGCGGGTCCAAGAAAAGCGCGTTTGGCTGTACCAAAAATTTCTTAGCACGCCAACGTGCGATTTTCTTTGTCCCATAATTCTCGTAGTGAGAATTGGCCCGTAACAAAACAATGAAAAATCGTAAAAATATTGATCTTTTAATAACATTTATTTTAGTTCTTCAAACCAACATGGCAAAAACAAAATATGAAATATTTAACATTTTACTTGTGATAGAACTCTGTACACACATTTGAAAATAAATTTTAGATAGCAATAGATTTAATATGGGGTAGTATATTACTAAGATGGCGTAGTTTCTTGCAGAGGTTTGTGGTAGATAAGAGGCAGTGTATATATCATCCATCGATGATGTTTTGTATTTAAAAGTTTCTAATTAATCTGTAACAAAAGTACAAAAAATGTCTAATTTGCTACAGATTCGGAAGAAATTAGAACTTACAGTCCTTGGCCATATTAATATGATCACTATTACATTATACGTTTTCTAAAGCAATGGGCAAAAACGGATTTTTATTCAATTTCCCAAGTGGTCATATTAATGTGGGACTGGGGCAACGGACTGCGTGTTCAAATTCTTTCCTATTATAACAGTTAACGTATAAAATCATTTTAATTAATATTTATTTCCCCATAATTCCTATAATTTTATTTTAAAAGTCATGAAGTAGCATTTATTAACAAATTCTTAATGATTTGTTTTACTACCAAGCCGACTACGATTATTATTGTTATTATCATTACTTGTTATCTAACAAATAGATAAAATCAGGTACTATGTAAGCAGCGCGTTGGTTTTGTAGATGCTGAACATGATTTCATGAATACTCATACTCACAGGCAACTGAAGTTCTATACGGGAGCTGTATTTGTAGAACATACATACAATAATGTTGGTGGCTTATATACCATATGCCGTCTATTCCCAAATTAGCTTCAGGCTTTGAAATTGTCAGTCTGCATGTAGAGCGCAACTTTCATGCGTTTGACAAGGAATATTGCAATTTACCTCAACTAATTACACTTACACGATATGTTTGTTGATTTGCTCATATAGGTGGTTGGTCCTATAAGCAAACTTCACTGTATATGGGAGTAATATCCGCCTAGCAAATTTATTGTGATGTTGCTGCCAGCACTCGTCGGATTAGAAAATTTAAATACAGTGTGAAAGGGGGCGACTTACGTGTAGCTGAATTAGTTCACCTGGTGCAGTACCCGTCTCGTCGAATAATTGTGTATAAGGCTGCCATTGCCTTGCCGGATGCCGTAGTAATCACTAACATGGGTGGTTACTTACACCGTTAATGAATACTTGCAGCTATCAGAAGCTTTAAACCAAAACTCGTTTGGGTATTGTGCACACTATGTTTACATTAAACAGCAGATGATATTGGATACCATTAAACACGGCAATATAGTTAATAGAGAATTAAACGCAACAATCTATGTGTTTATTCGATGCATATCGCATCCGAATATCAATACCTGTAAAGAGCATAGTCATATTTTAGTATCAAGAATTTGTACGAGAATGACAAAGTGATAGACCTGCCTCCAAAAAAAAAAAGCTAGTGAAAAGGAGAAAGAAAGCGGGGAAAAAGCAAAAAATAGCAACGAAAGAAGTAAAAAATTCACTTTAAGAAAGGGACTAAATTTGATAAAAAAGAATTGGCGTGATATCCTGGAATAATACCACGACTCTATTATTGTTACGTCAACGCACAATTACATATAATACTGGTAGTATAAGAACAAGGTTCTCAAAAAATAGGTTAAAACTGAAATCTAGGGAAATAGCAAAATCTGTTTTTCAGGTATGTGGTTTCACTTACATTTACTTCTGTTTTATTTCCTATTCTGCGTTAATTCCGCACTAGTTTGATGTGGCCGACCAAATTCACGACTTTCTTTAAAAGAGAAGTATATTCCAAGCAGTGTATATAATTTTTGAAATACATATATCTTTTATTTGCAGAGTCTAGATGTTGTTTAATATCGTTTTAAAAATAGTTTTGGGTATCCCTAGGCACTGGCTGTTACAATCTACTCAAGCATAACTATTCTAATACTTCAAATAATCAAGATATTAAGTAGATTTATCATATGCATATATCGTAATCATAATCGTTCCTCAAAATTCGGCACTTTGCTTGTACACATATTTAAAAAAATGCAAAGGTTACATTTATTGAATAATAGAATAAGTTCATCTTTCGGTGTAGGTTGGTACGTATTTCCTCGTATTAGATATTATAAATCCTTCTTCCAGCAGTTGGATTTCGTATCAGAATGGTATTGATATCATATTTTCAGTGTTTCTACCTTAGCGATGGAGGACTAACACGTGCCATAGAAAAGGCTTCCGGCACCTATAATGGAACGAAAAGGTTTTTGATGGTTAAGGAATCATATTTCATCATTTAAAAGATGAAATCGGCAATATAGTAATTGCATATTTATCATTGCCATGTAAAAGTAGGATAGGAAGGTAGCATCAAGCGAATTCGCATTTTACACTTTCAGTGAATATTTTACAATATTGAAGTTTATATTACAATAATTACATGAAATATTGCTTTCCCCAATAAAAACAATGCTATTGTCTAGGATATTATAAAATGTTTAGAGTGTATTACTTTACTTACAAAAATATTAAAGCTATGTAAAAATAATCGAAAAAAAATTAGTTAATAATCAATGTAGCTCAACTAATCGTTCAATGGTTTTTTTTATTACACTAGTTTATTCAACAGCAGAAATACTACAATGATACTATTTAACCAAATTCGAGTATGATTTTTCGCCTCAGCCTTCGCTATTTAACTAATGAATCTGTTTAGAACATATTTAGTTCTGAAAATCTTAAAACAATTCAAAACAATTTCTATAAAAAGTTTCAACATATTAACTAAAAGCTCCCATAAGCACCTTACTAAATAAAGATGTAAAATGTATTACTACTATGGACAGCATCAAGCATACAAAGTTGTGAAAAGTACTTGCCACGGATAACAAAGGTGAGGGAGCTCAGAGGTTCTACTAATAACATTTAAGTCTGTACATCCTCTGTTTGTATCTTGAAATGTTCGATATAGAGATTCCGTTTAGCGCACTACGCTTTGCTGCTTTAGCCAAATTGCTCTGAATTGTATTGTACACGAACGTTTGATAAGATGTTTTGCAGTTGACTTACTAGAATCGTTGATATACGTGGACGGCACTGCTATAAAAAATATTTTATAACTTATAAGTCGAAGCTTCCCTTACATTTATGAAAAAACTATTAAATAAGTAGCGAAACAGTGATTTAATAGTAGCTGTAGTATAACTAGGCACTTTTTTAAAGTAGCTTAGTAATAGTAGTAAAAATAATAGTATTCCTCGTGGAAAATTCAACATTTTTAAAATTTTAAATTATATAGATCTATTGTTCGGGCAAATGGATCTACAGCGGAGTGGGTAGGTCGTAAATGTTAAAACTGAAAAGTACTACATTCTCAAATGGATTACGTAGATATCTAATAGTTGCAGGTACACAATATACAGTTATAATTACAAAGTAATGTGCAACGTACCCTCCATATATGCGTTAAATATACAGGAATGGGAGTCTACAGCAACCCAGAGGGCAGTGGTCGTTTGCGAGATACCCTCGTTATAGCGTCCAACCGTGTGTGTAGAGTTGATAATCCCCTCAACCGGCTGTTCCACCGAGATTTATCATATATCTACGTCCACGCACCCTCATTTCAATTATGGAAATGTTATTTCGCAAAATGTGGCACTTGAAACGTCTTTAATTTCGAGCGCAACCCCGAAAAATGTTCGCACTGTACGACTTTATTAATCGCGCTTTCATTTTTAGCGTTTCATTGGAACATGAAAAGTTTTATTCGCATTTAAAACTTTACCTAAGAGGGAATAAAACAACGCCATTCATCATTCGCTGAAAGCCTGTTCGCAAGTTTATACTTATAAACCCACAAAATTAATTTTGCTAATAAAGATTAACCTTGATTTCCACAAGTTACAACGACTTCAGCAGCCTACAGGTAGCAATTATTAAATGTTTTGAAAAACTAATTTAAACAGAAAAATTAGTAGCTTTGCCGAGTAAAAATTGCTTTGGCGAAATATGTTTCAATTAATTATTTCGTACATTAATAACTGCACCCACAGAAGCAATTTTCTAATGCGAAAATGTTATAAATTGCCCGTCCTGTTAATCGCATTGGTTCTCGTAAGTTTAATTTCGTTAAATACTTCTCTGGCAGTCATGTCTTTTTAACCCTGGGTAATTTATTTTAGAAATATCTTACAATTGTCATAGTTCTAGCCGTATAACGTTACTGTTCCAGTTCTAACGTTTTAACGTACTGAAACGATACGTTTATAAACTCTCTTCTGCTAACATATAAAAGGGTACATTCAACAAGATGAGACAGATGAAACGGCAGTTACTCCGAAAATACTATTTCTTCAACAAACAAAAATAATCGTCGCACGTTATACTGGCGCCACGACGCCCACCACTCAAAAATTTTAATTGGCAAGGTAGGTCGGATTACAACTCATTTTAAAGCTCTTTTAATTCTGTTTATGACAGGCTGATTATATTTTTCAAGTTTGCAGAAGCTGATAAAAGCGACGACAGGTAAAATGATGATGTACAGAAATAAAAATGTAAATTACACAAAATACTTAAAAAATAAGTGTACTAATAAGTTACTGGAAGTAAAAATTGATTCTTTCGTTATCTTATTTATAAATAGTTGAGGTTTTATAAAAGATTTTCTGTTAGAACACTATAACCGTTTTGCTGTTGTTGCTATAAAATACAAAACTCGGTTTGGTTATGCAACATATGTGTTACTATTTAAAATAAATATATGTCAGACAGAAGAGAGCTTCATTAGACTTAAAACCGACAACTTCCTTTACTATTCACATTTTTTACGTCGGTGGCCACAAGGTTTTCTGTTTTCCTATTTTATCTACCGGATGTCACTAAAACACTTATACAAACTAAAATAAAAATAGCAGCTACCCGAAAACGACTTAAGTGAAAAGATTTGTAGAAATATCTACATCTGTATTACTAATAATTAAATAGAACGATAAGCAAATTCTAAAAAGAAAGCTGCACATCCTTTACCACCCTGAGAAAGGTTATCCCATTACAGGAATAAAAGCAACAGTTACACTATTATTATAAACGGCGTTTCATGTCTGTTTCATGCCCTTTGTTAAAGCAATCGTTTTAGAGAAAACTAGAAGATTTGTTTAACCACAACTTAAGTTACTGTAATTTGCATGAAATAATTGAGAGTGAATCTTCTTGCAATGTTTCAAGAAAACGTTTCTAAAGGTTTTGAATCCAATAGAACCGATGTATTAAGCTTGAGTTGCCAATCAATATCAGCTACATAATTAATAGTACTAACAAGAATTGGAAATGTTTAAGAACCAAATCTGGGTTCTACAAAAACTCAAGGTGTAAAAATCTAAAACCGATTATCACAATGGGCAATCAATTTACGTTTGTAAGATTGAGAACCGAAATCCGATTATTGAAATCGAAAATCGCATCCTAAATATGAAAGACAACCCAAACAAAATTTTGTACAGTGCAATCTAGATTTGTAGGCAATTGGTATTAAGCGAATAGGAAATGGGACTGGAAAACCCAACTACTCGATATTCGATTAACGAATAGTTTAATTAATTAGTTAATACATTTATCCGATTAAACTAAAAACTATTCGATGTTCGGATTATTCGAAGCACGTTTCTAAGAGGTTAACTGGCTAGAAGTATTCTGCCCTACTAAGACAAAAACTCGTATCTACAAATTTGGCAATTTTCAAAATTTAGTGCTATACTTTTAACATATATATTATCTATCTTTTACAAAGTTCAAATGTCGTTTCTGCATGATATATTGGTCGTAATTTGCCATGAAAAATGGTTGTACCTACAAAGTAGCTTCGATTACTAAGTTTAAATATCGTATCTGGTCGTATCTACAGAACAGTTTGGCTATAATGTCGTATATAAGCAGATACGTCAATTGTACTTAGTAGGTTTGTGTGTATTGGTGTATATGCATCCAACGTTCTACTAAAAATAAAAATTGTAAAACTCATTGATGCCGGCTTTCGTGACACCGGAAACGTTTTTTAAGCTTAATCCTTTAACAACTATCGCTGATATCTAGTTAAAATGTAACAGAATATAGAGATTTTTATAGAATTGATTGGAGCCGAGGTTTTAAGTAAATAAACTTTTGAAAAACGTTCCACCATAATGTTTAGAACATCTAACTACGTATTTCGGCAACTCAGATGCCGTCTTCAGTAGGAACTTGACCTAACTAAAGTGAACAGTTAAAGTCCAATGTCCAATGATTGGACTTCAATTCAATAAATCTTGAAAATCAGATTGAGTTTTTGCAGATACGACTACTTTGCTTAGCAAAATCGATAGTTATAAGTAAACGAATTTGTCGTATGTAACAAAATACCTAATTAATAAAATAAAAGTCTTGAAGTTACACTATAATGACCATAGCAAGAGGAAAAAAACTAAAAACTCTTTAATTTAAATTTTTAAAATCTTATATCTATGACCTGTATTTTTTAAATTTTATAAAATGCTAAACATCTCCAAACAAAAATTTTGCATATAGGACTTTCTGTCAGCAGGGCAGTTTTGTGGCAATGCGTTTCACAAATAATACTACTGTGCCGAGTACATAAAATTTTAAGCTGGGTAACAGATTGGAAAGGATTGTTACAATCCATATTTGACCTATACAGGTATATAAATTACTTATAGAATGGTACAAGTAATATCAAAATTTCTCAGAATCACGCATTTAAATATTTCATTAAGTAGAGAAGTTCGTTATATAGACGATCGAAATGCATATTCTTCAAATAGCTATGTTGGTAACAATTATTTATTGTTATGAAGCTTTCATAGGCCTTTAATATATATAAGTATATATATAATACTAATAAATAAACAAACCACAAAATTAGTTTACTTGTATCCCGCTAGACAAAGGAGAGGCACATCCTATCTTACTTGTCCGCAGTGTCACAAAACTCAAACACAGATGGAATTCTGGGTTATTATAAAATAATTGGAATTTTGAATGTATTCGTATGTGTATTAAGTACAGCATAAAGGACACTAATAAATCAGCAATATTAATTGTAAACCAGATTGTGTATCCTAATCCTTGAATCGGAATCCATATTATCGATTCTAAAATGGGGAATCCATATTAATGAAGATCCAGAATCGATTCCTTGGATTCAAACATCGGTTCCGATTCTGAGCTCTGTAATCGCTTAAACTCTGCCACACTGCACGTTTTATAAGCTACCCTTTACTAGACTTACAAAGATAGTACAATAATCTAATCTATCCAGTTATAATCTCAGAGGTTATTTTACACAATCCGATACAATTGTGGTATTTTTATTAGACTAATATCGGTGCAAGTAATCATTTTCTCTGGCAATAAATTAAAAAATATTGTGATATTTGAATTTTAGAACTATAGTTTTTATATTTATCCCTCTTTTGTTGTGGTTTTTATAGTCTTGATATTAAGGATATTCTTAATATTACAACATTCTTTCATTATATTGTTATTGTATTAATTTACGTATTGTTCTGGAAGTGCAGTAGTACTGTTTGCAATATTACTGATATTGCAAAACTTAATCCCATGCAACAAAATTTGTAAAACATTTTTTTAAACCATTTGGTATCTACGACAACTTAGTTTGTGTTTTTTGATAATTAATACTTATTGTTTAGCATCATTTCGAGTGTTTCTAGTGCTTTCATGCGCAAAAAGAAAAAACAAGAACAGGAGTGATAGCGGAGAGACAATAGCTAAAATCCATGCCAGATTTCATCATTCTAGCCTAAGGCGCTTTGATAATAATTGTTAATATTCAGTTCTTCGTTTGGACCTTTAAAGAGCTGAAAAGATGATCACATACAAGCCATTTTGTATGAAAATGAAATGACACTGTTAACATACACTCTTAAAAACAGAAAGGTTGTATCATAAAGCTCTATAAAAAACTTTTGTAAAAATTTAAATAAGAAGCAATATTATCTGTTTTATTACATGCTTCTAATTAGTCGTTATTTACAACTAGTTTTCAACTGATTATTAACTTAAATTACATAAAAAAACTAAATACAGAAATATCACGTGTAAAAGTATTCGAATAATTTGAAAATATCGTTGTTTATTGCAATGTGTAAAAAAGGTAGACTGTGGGTACATATTACAATAATGTACTAAAGTAAAAGGGTGGCACGGAACACGTTACTGAGTTAAAAGTATTCTCCATTGTAAATATTCAGTGAATCGAATGATCTGGCTAGACTAGCCAAACCATTAAAACTGCTGAGCGACAGATAATGCATGTGCACTGTTCAGAAACATATCATTCTCATAGAAGCTCTAAACCATAGTATTTCATCATTTTATGGTAAAGCTGCCTCCATCTGTAAATGCTTGTTTACAAAACCATTTGCAGCCGTCTGCTCTGAATCCTGAAAAGTGGATTATCTTTCTTTCCAAATGAATATATTACAAGTAAGGACAATATGTTTGCCACTTTATTGTTTTTACTCCATTAGCTTTATGCGTTGGTCTGGTATAAGTTAGAGTTGATACAGATTGCGCTTTTATTGTTCGGACATTAATATTAATAAAGTTAAAACGTTTTTTTACGACTCCTACCTATATAATGTTTTCAACTGTAGAGAATTTATGTGGCGCCTAGCACCGGTAGCTACGCCGGTTGCGTAATATTCACAGAAAATACATAAAAACCACTTTCCTTGCGGCAATTATAATACAACGGTATTATCCCTTTTGTGAAACGTACAAATAAAATATCGGGGTTATTATAAAAGTGAGAACAGCATAAAATAAAAAGCAATAAACCGTAGGTGCCGCATAGGTATGCCGCAACGCACATATGGACTGGCACAAAACTGAAAACTGTTTATTCGAGCAGCATAACAATACTTAGAATTTTTATATGCTTTATAGCTACATATGTGGGCATCTGTTGCCAATGCACTACTGAAAACAACCCTTATTGCCAAGTGCAGGCGCCAATAACAGTCTCGTTATTCGAAATTTATAGATACCAAAGTTTCACGAGCATTATCGAGTTATACTTGTTTGTCTCCTAAACTAGACCGCAATGATTTGTTAATAAAAATTTTATGTTTATTGCAACAACATTGTACAGCTGAATCCCAGCGAATCATATTTTTCATTTGGAACAACACTCATTTTATCCCTATCAAATTATCTCTTTTTAAACTTAACTGGTTTGCCTTCAGCAAACTTTAAATTAAACGTGGAGATAAAATTTCAATTTAGTAGACAGAATTTTACAAGATTTGTACTTTGCTTTAGCACTGCTTCGACAGAATTATAGGAGTATGAATTTATATACAAAGAATATTATATTTAATTTAACAACATAAATGAAGTTAAAAACCTTTCAAAATTGCCTCCTAGTATTTAAAAATATCTAACATATAAACTGAATTAAACTCCTAGGCATGGTATCAGAAAGGCTACACATAATATAATACATGCTAAACATATTCATAGTTGTGTTTCCAAAATTAAGCTTAGATACGTACTCGTACAAGCCGCGGGGGACTAGGAAAATTGTCCTATATTCTACACCGGATTAGGATTAAAATCAGAACACCGCTTAGTAATGGAAAATACTTCCAAAATATTTTTACCTAAACGATTTAAACGCCTGAACACATTTTCAAATTGTTCATCATTCACTTTAAATATACATTTATGTACGTCAAATATATCCTGGGTATGCGGAAGCTCTGACCTGCTTTGCAGGCCCAACTCCTTCATGGGGAGTAGAACCTCCCCATTATTATATTGTTAAACAAATTCAGTAAAACTGTCTAATCTGTTGATAAGCCTTTTCCATATATTGTCACGAAGTGTGCAACAAATTAAAACATATTTTTAGATTTTAACTAGCTTGTTTACAATACCGGAAGGTTTAACACAATTTACGTAAATACACGCTGCTTTCGAGAAAACTATACACATTTCTCAGGCAGGCGAGGGACCAGCTTAGTTAAGATGTACTGATGAGTGGCAAACCACAACTTAACTACCCTGGGCCTGTAGCTTACATACTAATCTAGGGAGAAAGTAGATGTCTTTCTGTGAGAAAGGTTTACTGGAACGTAATGTTAATTCTAGATATATACTAACTAATACTCTAAATATAAGATAACTTTTAACTGATTTACTGTTTTAGGCCAATGAAAAGAATGGCGAGTACTATGGGAAACAAATAATTATTATTTTCTTCGCATTTCTTTTTATAATTTTCTGGAAAAGTTTTATACAATATTTAATTTTACTCTTTGACAGCAACAAATAAT
>JABXWE010036736.1:0-10625 GCA_014611495.1 Limonius californicus
AAGGTAGGTTCCCAGACGGAAGTATATTTGATAACAGCATTTTAAAGAGAAAAATGCTCAATGGACAGTTAAATCTACCGAATCCCAAGGCTCTTCCTGGCCGAGTAGACATAGTTGTGCCGTATGTTTTCATTGGTGATGCGGCATTCCCTTTGATGGAAAATTTAATGAAACCTTATCCTCATAAAGCCATTATAAATAATTATAGACATAAAGTTTTTAACTACAGACTCTCCAGAGCGAGACAAACTGTTGAATGTGCGTTCGGCATCTTGTCTTCTCGTTTTAGAATATACCTGCGGCCATTTGAAATGAAAGTTGCAACAGTGGACAAACTTGTTATGGCAAGTTGTGTGTTACACAATTATTTACGGACACATTCAATAGCTCATAATATGGACGACGACGTGGAAATATTACCAAATAGACACCAACTTATGCCTTTGGGTCGAACGAGAGGACGCCCTTCGAAGAGGGCATTTAAAATAAGAGACAAGTTCACAGATTATTTTAACTCCATAGAAGGACGACTACCGTGGCAAAAACAGAGCGTACAGAAGGGGAATTATTGAAAAACACTGTGTAATGTATAAAAAGTTCAACAGTAAAATATACTTAGTAAAGCAATTATTGCGTTGCTTTTATTTCGGAATGAATGTGTGTAATTTTCGATATTATAAAAGAATTCTACTTACCATCTTCAAAATTAAGAGCCTCTGCGATCCTTTTCCAGATCAGTTCTTTAAATTTGATCCGCATGTAATCGGGATGTTTTACGTCATATAAACATTTCTCGCTGCGTACAGCTTCTACTAATTCTTCTTCCATATCTAGAAATACTTTTTCGTGTAAAAGAGTTTTGCAGCTCAATGAAAAACAAACCTTCCACTTGTCTTCACTGCCACTCGAAAACGGTGGCTCGACCCAAGTGTCGCATCGGTCGACCTGCGCGTACACGCTCATGTACGTTCCTGTGCCAACACGTGAGAGCAAATGCGGTGTTGTTATAAATATCGTAGGTCTCAAACTATAACACTCGCACGAGGTTCGTGCCGACCAATGCGAGTGGGAGCATGTGCGGCGGGCGTTAACATGTGCTCCTTGAAAAACACACGTGGAAACACGAAAAGTGGAGGAATGGAATTACCTATAGCATTGATGCACGCAATCATTGTAACATTTACACTTCTCTCTCCCGATGTTATACTTCCAATTTGTTTGATGCCTTTTGTGGTGACAACTCGGACCGGTGTATGGACGGTAGATATGCCGGTTTCATCCAAATTAAATATGTTTCTAGGAGCAAATCCATACCTTTTGATCACCTCCTCAAGCTTATCGAAGAATGTGTTTACATTGCTTTTATTGAAAGCAGTTGACCTTGCTAAACTGCTAGCTTGTGGTTTCCGTAGAGAAATATGAGGATGTCTTTTTAGGAAATACCTAAACCACTCTTTACCAGCACTCTTATTGATTTCCCACGGCGGAGGTTTTCTTATATTATTTGCATTTGTCTAATTAAATGCCAACTTCCTCACTTCTACGGTTGAAAGACCATAGTGCATTTTTGCACTTTCAGTCAAATATTTCACAAGCTCGTTTTCTTGTTTGATCGTAAAGATTAACTTGACATCCTGTGAAGCATTATATTCGAAAGATTCATTTCCAGAAGAACAATGCTTCTGTAAATGTCTATAGAGAGTTGACCTTGTCACATTGTATTCGACACATGCTTTTCTTAAAGAAAGTAGATTTTGCAAAACAGCTTCTGCTGCAGGTTTGATTCTTTTAACATTTTGTTTGCTTCTGGGCAGCTGCAAGAGATTGTCTACATTGAAACAGTGTTTTTATGTTTGATTGTACTTTGGGACACGTCCCGAAGTACATTTCCAGTAGTGTCTCAAAGTACAAGCTTAGAACATGACAGATATCATGCTATTTTTTACTTTTAATTTATTGATTACTTATAATCTGACGACATAAATATATATTACCAAGTGTGCGCAATTGTATGCAGAACACATAAAAACGAATGATGGTTTTAACCCACCTTTTTTGACTTTGATGTTCGGAGGTTTAAAATTACTCGCAACAACATAAACACAACACTGCACTGTTTTCGACAGACTACAACAGCTACCACGGCATTGTATACATGTGCCGTCATCTATTATAATTTCCTTTAAGTATGTACTACAACTTGGCGGTTTATTCAATTTAAATGCAGTAAATAACGACTGTCTCGAAGTACAAGCTGTCCCAAAGTACAAGGATCTCCCCTATTGATATCTAAAGTACTACAAGCAAGAATTAGAAATTGCGATAACTGCGAGGGCCATCCGGTGTATCATCATAGAAAATTCCTGGATTAACATCAGAGTTTTCATGTCCTGGGCTCAAAGCTGACTGTGAAATAGGCGTTGGTGTTTGAGGTGAAGGAGCATCTACTTGAACTTGCCACTGAGTTGCATAATTATTGTCTTGATTCGTTGGACTTAAGAGGTGAACAACACACAGAAGATGATGTACTATTTGAATAAAGTGGAGGTACTTGGTGTGGCACTGGACGATTATATGTAGTCGCAGTGGGAATTTGGTTAATCTCCAAATTTGTCATTCCATATTCACTAACTAGACTTGATATCTTTGATTTTATTTCAATTTGAAGTAGAGGTGAAAAGGTTCGTACTGTTTCCAGCATAGCATCAAAAAATTTCTGCAAATGATCTGCTTTTTTACCGACTCTTGAAGCCTGCTTCTCATCAAAATAATGTTTTAGCACCTGTGCCATTGCACTATTTGGTTGTCTGGTGGATTTCGATGTAGATGCTCTAGATTCCGGAGTTGGTGGTGATGTTATACTGTTGTCGGATGGAAGCTGCTGAAAGGAACCTGTAACATTTTCTGTGTCGGATAATATTGGTGATTCGTCATCAAAATTGTTAACAGATTCCTCTCTTGGCTGGCTCTCTGCAAGATTTGACCACTGTCCTCTTTCCGAGTAGAAAGGAATCAGGAACGATATTACGTCTTCATACTTCCATTTTTTTCTTCCACTAGGTGCTTGTCCACTAGCAGTTTTTCTGCCTCGCAGGGCTTTCCGAAAAGCATCTCTAAGCATCGTCCATCTTTTTTTGCAATCTGCAGCTATAAACAATGAATATTAATTTTAAACAGATTATGTATAGCTGACTCAGAATAATTGCTATAACTAGCTCTAGTAATATACTGTAATGTGTATGTATTTTTAATAATAAATTAGTATCTAAAAGGAAATTTTCTTAATTGCAGGTTTCTAGGCTATGGCGATTCCAATTCTGCGATCAGTTTTAGTTACAGATTAGGGGAAACAACGGTACGAGAAATCATCTATGATACATGTGTAAAAATATGAGCTACACTAGCACCCTTGGTGATGCCCACTCCGACGCTGGAACAATGGCAAAAAATAGAGGAAGGATTCCGAACAAAATGGAACTACCCTAAGTGTGTAGAGGCTGTAGACGGTAAACATATCGTATTTGAAAAACCTCCAAATTCAGGATCCCTTTTCTATAATTATAAAAAGGAATTTAGCATCGTTCTACTAGCTCTAGTAGATTCAGAGTATAGATTTATCTCTGTTGATGTGGGAGCATTTGGTCGTAACAGTGACGGAGGAATATTCCGATCATCTCAGCTTGGAAAAAAACTGTTAAGAAACGAATTAAATTTACCTAACGATAAGGTGTTGCCCCAAACGGATGTTGTTTTGCCTCATGTAATTGTTGGGAATGAAGCATTTCCCTTATTACCTAATGTAATGAGGCCATACCCAGGAAGTCAAGCAAGCAATAATGAAGCAAACAGAATTTATAATTATCGTCACTGCAGAGCTAGACGTATAAGCGAAAATGCTTTTGGAATTATGGCGAAACAATTTCGAATTTTTTAAAAAGTGTAATATCTCGCCGGATCATCTAGACATAATTACTTTAGCTTGTACTGCATTGCACAATTTTTTAAGGAATGATTCTTGTGCTTGGCAACCTGGGGAACTTGAGGCTCAGGATGTACCAGAAGGTCTTGATAACCTGGTTAATATTGGTGGTAATTTTCAGCGAGAGGCTTTTAATATCACGGAACAGTTTAAACAATATTTTGTGTCCAATCAAGGGAGTGTGGCATGGCAACGCGAGAAAATCAATGCAGGAAGATATGTTTATGAAGGTTAAACTATATTTATATGGGATATACTTTAAGATCTAACATAACTTACCTATGTGAACATAGCAGCCGACTTAAAAAAAAAAATTTTTTATTGCTATCAAAAGAACTTTAATTGTACCTAGCTGTACCGCAAATAATTTTAATTGTACCTCAACGGAAACTCAAAAAAATTATGAAAATTTTAAAAAACCCGACTTTTTCAAAAATCAACTTTCTATACGTCAATCGATAGGGAATTTTTTGTAGAAAACTGTACCAATATTATTTTTTTTTAAATTCAGAAATTACCAGAAATATAGCCAAAATAAAGTTTCAAAATGCTATAACTTTGAAAATATCATTAATTACGTATACTCGTAGAGCATACCAGCCGAATTCTAGGACCACCAAAAATGTAATATTAATTTAAAAAAATTGATAAACCGGAAGTGAGAAACAATTTTTAAAATTCCACAATTTTTGAGATATCGCGAAAATATTCGGGGTGCTGCCTATGTATATGGAAATTCCACTCCTCAAAAATACTTTGAAAAAAATTGTACCTGGAGCCATCTCGGAGAACCAGCTGGTTCCGGTTTCAAAAACCAAAATCCACAATTTTTGAGATATCGCGAAACCATATCTCCGAGATGGTTCGAGGTACAATTTTTTTCAAAGTATTTTTGAGGAGTACAGTTTCCATAATAATTTATTTTTAGACATTTACGACGGAATTCTAGATAAAATTGTTAAAAATAAATGTGTGGTCACTAATAAATTATTTTTACTTACCAGAGTTTCCTGTTTTTTTGTAACTTCGCTCCGAGCGTTCTCTTTACGAACATTGTCGTGGTAGTATATATTTTGGGGATCGTATAATATAATATACTCACGCACACTGTAACGGTATTTTCGCCTTTGTTGTCTGCAACCCATTTCACACTAATGCCCCGCTCCTAAGTTACCAATTGATTTACCACGCATGTCTTAAGTTAGTAGACAGAATTTTCATTTCCGGTATTCATCTTGTTGTGATCTTTAGAATTGATTGAACGTGGATATAGATTGCTCCGTTTAAGTTATTTTACTTGAGAGTCTTCTCGATTTATGGAGTGAATCCTTGTTTACATCGTAATCCGTCGTGAATTGTGGATTTTCGGTGTAGGTCCTTGACCGATTTTTGATCTGCGTTTAATCTTTTGTTCCGTCGATCGGATTTATTTTCGATTGGTAAGTCATCCATCTTTAATTTGAACATGCTAGCCTAACGCATTCTTTATTTATTAATTTAGACAACAAGTTGGGGGCTGTAAGCTTAATTTAAACAACCAGTTGGGGCTGTAAGCTTTCGCCACATTTACGTTTTGAATTGTTGAATTCGCTGTCTGCGAGAAATTGGAACTCAAAGCCGTACCGTCGACACACCTGGAGCACGTGTAAACGTGAAGCCGCTACGGGATTTTCCACTCAGAAGCATACAGGAAAGTGATTTCAATTGTATTATTTATTAATTTTGGAGTCGAGTTATTTGCTCGTTGTTTAATTTGTACTGTTTCCGATGTTATGATTTAATTTTCTAATTCTTTCACGTGTTTGTGAACCATTGTTTATGTTAATACTTTGGTATATTAGCGTGTTACGTATTTCGTGCATATTAACGTAAATTTCACTTGATATATACAGGGTACGTCATCTGGAGCTGTAATATTGCGTTTGTTCGGATTTGTAGTTATCGTATGATGTGTTTATAGGGCGCTCTTATCGCTGGAAGTACTTCTAACCACTGCGGGCGTTTTTAGAGCTCATAAACGCTATTTGTATATTGCCAAACGTAGTATTTTTACCTTGCTCGTTTATTTCAATTTTATTTAACACTATATTAAGTGAATGGTACGGGTGGTGTGTACGTATACAGCGTTCTAGTGCATATTAGCACAGTTATTGTATATGTTACTGGGGTAATTACTTTATTGGTATTTTTTTGCATCATTAAATTACCGTTGTTGCAATTGGTCTTATTATTTATTGTTACCCTATCTCTGATAATTTTGTAAAGACGAAGCAATTAGGTATGTGTGAAGAACCTGAGGTCCAGCTTACTAAATCTACATCTGGATTATTATCAGCGTAATCTTTCAAGCTGGTGGCGCCCTTTTTTCCGGTGATTGACGAGGAGTTAATTACTTTATGTATTCGACTTTATTTTGAGAACCGCCCATCTTCGATTGAGGTTCCGGGAGGCTGATATTAATCTACGAATCACTTATCTAATTTACAGGAATTTCCGTAGGAAATTTTTGCAGGCGTCATAACACTTTCAATTAAAAGTTCGTCAATCATAGTGATGATTGCAGCTTATCGAAACTACTAGTTGAAAATAGTTAACGACCGTAAGAGCATTCGGCAGTTTTTACCCCTTCTATCGTTCTTTACCGATGCCGAGACTATCCGGCCGGTCTGAGCCGGCCGAGCCGATGCAGTGCGCGGCCATGCATTTAATGTCCTGTATAGCAAAACCTGCCGATCGTGCCGTTCCGAGCGGACTGATCCGAGCCGATTCAGTGCGCGCCCTGCTTAACTCCACTTTCGGTATAGTGCATAACTTCAGGGCTACGTTCCGAATCGACGATATTTTACCCGGGTAAGACGTGCAGGTGCATGATACAATGAATACAAGATATGATACTAATGCCCGATTGCACCGTCGACACTTAAAATTTAAGGAGCACTTTAATAGCGAAGTGCATTGCACCGCCTACAACTGCTCACTTAAATACCGTAAGTGTCCCTTAAATTTAAGCCGTCGAAACCGTCCGCTTAAAAATTTAAGTAACCCTTAAAAGCACCAATGCATGCGCTGTTTGCAAATGTCACTGTCAGAATTGTTGACATTTGAAGTTCGTAATTTTATAATGAATTTTGAAGATTTGGAATATTATGAAGGCCAAATATACCAGCGAAGTATTTACTTTGACACGTTAAACAACGACAATTTTTACAGAAGGTTTAGGTTAACTACAGGAACTACGCTGGAAATCCTTAGATTAATAGAGAATCAGTTAGAATTTCCAAGTGACATATAAGTATCTACTCGAAGTAGAAATAAAACGCCAAGTCTTACCTACTGTTAATAATTCAATATTTAATAGTATCCAGTGTGTCGCCCATTAACCAATTATTACTGTCCTTACGATTTTATGCCACAGATTATATAGGGATTTTTTATGCCACCGGACAGCATTGTCGAGTGTGGCAGATTTTTGCTGGGGTCCACATTTCAACTGCATGCAGGATAACGGGAAGGGTTGCGCTTGCAGCACTTTACCCACAATTTATAAAAATGCCCAGGAATGAAGAAAGTATTAGATTGGCCAAGAATAAGTTTTTTGAAGTTCCTCGTTTTCGATGGCAACTACCCCTATTAAAATACATTGACCTGGTAAATGCGTAATAAAAAATTTTCTTAACTTCTTGCGACAATTTGTGTTTTTTTACTTTCTATAACGTCTTTATGTTCCCGTAATAAAGACAGGAACAGCGCCTTTTCTTCGGGTACGAAATTGCTACTGTGAGTCTTTTTGGTGTGCTGGAAATCATCATAAACTTACCGGTACACAACTTTCAAATTCCAACGAAGGCGTGGCAATGTGAGGTTAGAAGAACCAAAACAACTCCTAATTTATATGTGTGAAGTTGGTCACTAACGCGATTACAAGAAAAACCCTAGAAATACAATCTTAAGTGTTCCTTAGCTAAGCTACAAAATATTTTGGGTGGTGCAATCCGAGTAGACCTTAAGGGCGACTTATCTTTAAGGCCTTCTTAACTAAGTGACACTTAAAATCGTCGGTTTGGTGCAGAATTATCCTAAGTCAAAATCGTTACTTTTTCAGGAGATCGATTTTACGTTTGCTTTCACTAGCCATTTAAGCAACAATGATCGTATTGTTTAGAGCTTGGCTATTATGCGTTTTTATTGTTAGGGGGCAATGGAAATAGTGTTTTTTTTTTCAATATCATCTAGGCTTGCGATTTTACTGGACATAGGATATTTCGGGTTCAGCGAACATTGGAGCAGAAGAATCCTATGTAACGACAGTGGACATAGGATAGAATTCATGTGTATCAGTTGGTGGACATAGGATAGTTGTATAAATTAAATTGAATAGTGGTTTGCTGGTTTTAATTATAAATATCGCAATTCTATAACAAAATTATTAGGCACTTAAGTATAAAGTAGTCTAACATTAGAAACTAAGAATCAATACTGATATTAAACAAAAAATAATGGAAAAACGCAAAAATGCTTACATTATAAAATTAAACTAGCTACTACTAATAATTCAAAAATCAAAAATACCGTGTGTTCAAAAATAAATAACAACATAAGGGTTGGGCATGGAAACTCTTCTTCTAACTTAATCCTTTATAGCATTTTTCACTTGGACAGATGTAAATTAATTGTATTAAATGAATTAAGCTAAGACACTTATATTGTTTTCCATTGCCAAACCTTATGTAATTTCATTTTGACCACAAGGTATTACCAACTCATGTTCTAAGTCGTAATAAAAGCGATGGTATTCTTTGGGAATGGCATTCTCGCGACACATAGAAATCAGAGCGGTATATTTATCGGAACCGATTGGAATAGTCTTGGTGCGTAAAGGTTTTAACTGGTAAGTGTCAAGTGGTACACGGTTTTTTCTGCTTCGTTCCATTACATTAATTTGAACAAATTCATCTTCGAAATCGTATTTTATCCATATTATGTTTGGAGTTTTTGATTCTACAGAAACCATTTTTACTGATGTCCAGTTAACTTTATCTCCATTAACGTCCTTTTCTGTGTTTTTTATAGTTTGGTTAAGTAGTTGCTTGAAATCGTATACGTCTTCCAACATCATTTCCTTTACCATGTATGGGGTTTTCCTACAAGCTGTTCTAGCTACAGCATACCATTGAGCTGGGGTGAACACAGGTATGTGCCTAGATGCTTTTTCTATCACGCTGTGCATAGAATCCCCTTCACTTTGCGTATGCCCTCTTTCAAGAAATGTATGAGTTATTTTTACATTGTACTTGACAGCACAAAATAAATACATGGAATAAATAAATCTGTTTCTATTTTGGCCGGGACAATTATCACTATAAAATGAAAACTCCTTAATGCCATTTGCAACTTTATGTTTAATAAATTCAAAAACACAGCTACCAATTTCACAAGCACCTCGAGCGGCTATTCCTTCGTACCACATGTAACAAAATCCTTTCTTAGTTCCAATATCAAAAACAGTTAAGTTGTACGTAGATAATTTTTTTGAGTAATAAGCTTTTGAGACTTCAATCTTAGGAGACAGCAGAATTTGTTGCAAGTCATAGGTAGCAGCACAAAAAGTTTCATCTGATTGACTTTTTTCTTTAGCAAGCTGCTTTAGTTCGCGACTCAAACGTTTATTTCTTAAGTGTTCATCTAAAGAAATTTTCATCTCCAGTTTTTCGTTTTCACTAGAATTTTCGTAGCGTGTACAGAGATCGCACTGATCTTTTTTAGGAACAAAGAATCCTAAATTATATTCGCTTACAAATATGTTTCTGTACATCGACTTAGAAGCGGTATTTTTGATATTGTTTGCTGTACAATATTCTTCGTACATGGAAAACATTTTATTAATACTTAATGTCGAAGGCAAATAACTTTTCTGGGAATCCTTTCTACAATAGTGACTCTCTATAGTTTCAAACATATTAATGTGTTGTCTTACAGAATCTTTAACCGATTCTGGTAACTTTGAGTTGCATTGAACGCGTCCTCTTCTATCGGATTCTGCTGTATTTCTTCCACTCGCTATTTTTTTGGCAACTGTCTTCACAACCTGGTGACTTATTCCAAAGGTGTTAAGAAACATTTTTTGACAAACTTTTACTCTGTCTTCTTGTTCTTCGCTTGGCAAGTGATAATAGTAAGTTAAGTTACGACGACTTCCTTTCTCCTCAAACTCTTCGTCATTTGTGTTGTTTTGGTTGGTTACTTGAGAATCAGCTTCCTCTGAAGTCTTTGTAGTTGTCGAATCGTTTTCTTTATTAACATGTCGTTGACGTACACGGTTTGTTGTTTTAAAATCTACGAATCGGACAATTAAATCGCGTTGGCGATTTGTATCGCCCAAATTCCAGTACTCATTAAAAAGCTTGTTCCTCTGTTCTTCAGCAATTTTATTTGTACACTTAAGACGACACTTGTTGCCACAAGAGGCTCCCAAAGCTCTGGCTGCAACGGATTTGTTATTCCAGTTAGTATAAGATTTTCCTGTATTTCTTAGTTTCTTTATTTTGTTCCTACGCCATTCTGCAGAGTTGCGTTTCCTTTTTCGGCCCAATTTTGACTATGAGACTATGAGACTAACGCCATTTAGAAGCTACGTGAAATTTAAGTA
>JABXWE010036737.1:0-10792 GCA_014611495.1 Limonius californicus
TCTTCTCTTTGTTTTCTTCTTCGTTCTTCCACTGCGTTCTGCAGCCCTTTGTTGCCTGATCACCAACAACCATCCCCTGTCTTATTCTTCGTCCTCTTTCCGCCCTTCTTGGTTCTTTTGTTTCGTTTGGGTCTTTCCCCAATCTTAAGTCGTTTTGGTTGAATGGGGGGACTGCTCGTGGCTTGGGTCGGCCACGGGGGGCGAACTTGTTCAATCAGACGCACGGTGGACTTTGGCCCTCAGCAGGTCCATCGGGGTTTGTTTTTGTAGGCTCTCGTGGGAATGTTTTCGACTTCCCCGAGATGTTTTCGTTAAGTATCGTTTCTGATAGTTTTGACTTCCCGTTTTCGGATCTGGATGACCAGACCTCGTTTGTAGGGAGCGCTTCACGCTTCTGAGGCTTCTCCTCCCCTACAAACGTCCCGACGTGGTTGCTGCCCGTCGTTTTAGCGTGCCGCGGCTGTGCACCGGTCTGCTGTGATGGGGTGGGCATCGTTCCGCAGCAGAGGGGTTTATTTTCATCGATATCTTTGGGTTGGGTTTGTTTGTTGTTTTTTTTTGTGTATTTCACTTGGTTTTTAGATTTTTTTGTTGATACCCTCTCGTTTTCGCCTGCTCTTTTTCGTTTTGGTTTTGTTCCTCGATTTTCTCTTTCTTAAGAGAATTTCAGGGAAATTCTCTTCAAGTAAGGGGGGTGTTATGTGATTTTTTAAATTTGCCGCACACTTTGGTAGTGCCGTAATTGTTTTGCCGCTTCGTAGTAATTAATATCGCTGTTCTAATTAAATTCTTCTTTTGGGTTACTATTTTCGGTCTTTTGTTTTGTCTGTCGAAGTTCGGAATGTATCGGTAGTCCCTTTGTGAAAAACTGCCGACTCCTGATTTCATCCGCGAAACCTTGAACGCTCCCTGGAATTCCGAGCGTCAAAAACAAAATTCCTTCTCGAACTTCTTGCATATGATTTTGCCAGGTTGTGCAATCTTTTGAGGGGAGAAGTAGGGTCTCCATTGCATTTTGGGTTAGTCCATAATTAGATCTCGAGGACTCCGGTTGTCCGTAAGCTCCATCATCGGCAATCGTAATTACGTCAAGTGCTGCAGGGGCGGCTCTCGGGTTTTTTTTGTGAGGGGTATCATTAATGTGTGTTCCGTTTCGCTGTTGTTCCAAGGGGTATCTAACAGACTGTCGGCTATTGCCGGATTAATGGGAACATCTTGATTCAACCCCAGGAAAAGGCAACTCTTCAGTGAGTTGTAAAATCGCCTTTTTGGCGGATCATCGTCAAAGCCCAACGCCCGTGGTTCTGCAGCCATTTCATGTTATCGAAGGTTCCTGTCTTCGCCTCTGTTCATCGTTTATAACAACTGGAAATCGCCGTCTTATTGTGCCGTCTCCTCGTCAAGGTAAAGAATGTTTTTGTTGTTGTGCAGTGAAAAATAAATCTTTTTTTTTCCTCGCGTGACTTGCAGACTTCAAATTTAATTGTTTTTGTAAATTGTAAAATTGTAAATAATAAAAGGACCTTCAGTCGCCTTAGGTGTTAATTTGTTTTAGGATAAAGCTACTAAATTATACTGTACTTTTGTGAGCTTCAGCGTCACTGGTGTTTTTTTAACTGAATGCCTAACTTAAATCCCGTAACACCAGTGGCGAAGAGTTACCTGAACGTTCAAGGATAAACATGTAATGCAAACTTTTGTGTCATAATAATTCGTGTCCGTTTATTGTATTGCCACTTTTTATTTATTTTATTATATGTGTTTTAAAGTTTATTGTCTCTTATTGTGTCTTTTGAACCTGTTGTAAGAAATTTGCAAGCTTTTAATATATAGGAGGAGGCACAAGTAAAGGTAGGTTCCATTCACGTGAGCTGCTGGTTTCTCGACCTTCCGCGAGGACCTACAAAACCAGCTGGATTTTGGAAGGTGGCGCCCACTTATTTTGACTCGCCCTGTACACAACTTGAAGCATTTTCTCCATAAGCGATTTTTAGCGAACTCCCCCCTACTCCTCTGAGCAAGCCGCTGGCCTTTTCCATCTTTTTTTGTTTGCGGGTCCAGGAAAAGCGCGTTTGGCCCGTAACAAATTTGGCGCAGTAACGTGAATCTTTTTTGGCCCGTAACAATTACATAGATCAGAAAGCTGCAGATTTTATCAAAATTTAGTTTTTGAAAAAAATCAATGTTTTATGTAATGTGGCGTGGGAGTTATAATATAAAAAGCATTAAATATGTATAATTTTACACCAACCCTGAGTACCAATTCAAACCATCGAGAAAAGAGTTTTCAATGCCTAAAGCTGGATTATAAATATTATTTTCTATTTTAAGGGGCTAAATTCACTGAAAAAAGGTAAAAATTCGCGTTTTCTATTGTCACCGTAGGTATGTTAATAAGCGACCTCTTCACTTGTAGTTTTGAATAACTTGTAGGCAACATATCATAAATGATCAAAAATCATAGAAACTTCTGATAAAAGATTGCCAAAAGTAATGGAAAAAAACGGTAAAATTAATCTACTTTGACGGCACATGGAATTAATTTAGTGAAATTTTGTCATTTTATCACAAACCATCCTTTAAGAATATGATGCACACATTCTTAGTCTCAAAATTTATCTGGTTTTCTCATCATGTGAACAATGCCAAGACTCTGTTATCCATTCAATTTATCGTACGTCTTGTCTTCAATATTGGCTGCAGTTCGCTTTTCAGCTTTTAATTTTTGGTTGTCAGGTCCCTTAAATATTAACAGTTTAGTAACTCCTTATTTCGGCAAAACATATCTTTGTACTAGGTGATTTCAATGCAAAAATAGACCAACCCGAACCAAATGAAAGAGACATACATGGAACAGTTTTATATGGTACAAGGAATGCAAGAGGATGGAAAATAATTAACTTGGCTTTTAGACATAATCTACCTATAGCCAATAACTCTGTTTAACAAGCGTAAGAGTCGACGTTGGTTGTGGATTTCCCCGAACGGCCTCTACAGGAATGAAATCGACTACATCTTATCAAACTAAAAGAATAACAGACACACAGAATAATGGACGTAAACGTGATAACACTTTAAAACGTATACAAAAACATATAAAATCAACAATTTCGGATAGCAAATCAGAAATAAATGAAATGGAGATCAAAAATACAAAATAACAATATCACAGAGGAATCAGAATCATCATATTTATGACATTATATATATGCAGATACAAAAAGCGATAACTGCATAAAAGAATAGTAACCCAAGGAACAATAGGAACAACATTCTCTCAGATAAAACTAAAGAACTCATAAAAAAGAGGAAACAACTGAGAAGTTTCATCCAGGTGGTGACTTGAAAGGTTGTAGACCACTTTCGGTGACTGTGACTTTTCAGTAATGTTCGTTGGTCTCTGTTCTAATTGTATCCGATGAAGCTGTCCACAGCCGCCTACCTGTCGAGGACATAATTTGTGGAGTTGGATCAGCCGTCTCAGTACTAGACAAAAAGAAACATATCACGCGAAGAAAAGCAAGCACTAAAGCAACTAAGCAAGAATGAAAACATCATCATACTACCTGCAGACAAAGGCAACGCAACAGTAGTTATGGACACTACGGAATACAACTCCAAGAGAAATTCACTACTACAAGATCCAGCCTACCAGCCCATCACCACAGATCCTACCAAATACCTAGAGAAAACTACAAAAAACAAGATCAAACAGAGCCCGGTCGCCGAAAAAATACAACGACAGCTGATACCCAGGGAAAAATCATCCAGATGTCCGAAACTCTATGGGCTACCAAAAGTACACAAACCAAGAGCACCTCTCAGACCAATTGTCAGTTCAATAGGACCCCTTCTACAGCAGTTGGCAAGATACCTGGCAAAACATCTATAACCTCACACCGAAGAAGCCGCATCACACGTTAAGAACGCAAGTCATTTCCTCGAGTTCCTGAGGAAGGAAAAAGTAGAGCCAGGCTGGTTACTAGTAAGTTTCGATGTGGTGTGACTGTTTACCAACGTTCCCATAGAAGAATCTCTGGACATAATCAAACAAAAATATGATCCACCAGTCCACATAATGGAATTGACAAAACACTGCCTCGAGAACACGTACTTCCTGCACAACAACCAACGGTACAAGGAAATAGAAGGTGCACCAATGGGGTCCCTGCTATCCCCAGTCATAGCGAATCTATTCATGGAAAACCTAGAACAAAAAGCACTAAAAACAGCAGTACACAAACCCATACTCTGGCTACGATATGTGGACGACACTTTTGTTATTTGGCAACATGGAGAGGCACACCTTAACAACTTCCTGAATCATCTAAATAGTCTCCACCTGAAATCAAATTCACAATGGAAATGGAAGCAAAAAACCAACTACCGTTCCTGGATGTTTTAGTCAAAAAGAAAGCGGACGGAAAGTTGGGCCACACGGTGTACCGGAAACCCACTCATACAGACCGCTATCTCAACGCGAAGTCACACCACCATCCGGCACAACTTCGATCAGTGGTTAAAACCCTTGTCACCCGTTCTCAAAGACTCGCATACCCAGAATACATAGACCAACAAATGAAGAAACTTCGAAAAGCTCTACTACAAAATGGCTTCAAGAATCAAACCATCAATGATACACTTAAACACAGTCGAGTTAAGCCACAGGATGAAAAACAAAAGCCTACATCCAAAGCCCACCTGCCATACGTCAAAGGAACAACAGACAGAATCGTTAGAATTCTACGAAAACACAATGTGGAAACTACATTCACAACCTACAGAAACATCAGTTCCATTCTACGAAACCCCAAAACAAGGATACCCCTGGAGAATCAAGGTGTCTACGAAAATCCTTGCCTGGACTGCGATCAAACATACACAGATCAAACAAATAGACGAGTCAATGTGAGAAAAGAAGAACATGAAAATGCCGTACGAAATAACGAGAAGATTTCATCACTGGCACAACACGTAAGCGTATCATCTCACAAAATTGCTTTCGAAAACACCAAAGTACTGTAATTTTGTGGAAATTCTGGCTTTAAATATATATATAAAATTTAATGTTCTTGTTAATTTTCGCTTCGATATTATCCAACAGCTTGTTGCAGTCGCATTAAAGTACGAGTTCATGACTTGGAATAACAATTTAAAAACTATAAATGAAATACAATTTATTAAAACCGGATGGAGATTTAACTTCAAGCAAATAATTGAACTACAACTATCTGAGGTTTAAGTGAGACAGAAAGCATTTACAAACCAGAACTTAAGAAGTTGTAAAGTTTTATGATTCCTAAAATCGTTCTAGGCTGCTATTAAATTAACTTTAGAAAGATCTATCGTAAAAAAAAGAAAAGTGGGAATTAACGCGCCCTTGCATCCCCTTAAACGCGCAACTTTTCATTCCGATACCAAATATCTGTCGGGTTTTACATGTTACATTATTGCAAACGTCTGGTGGAACAGCTTTTGTTGAGATTATACATTTTCTGAAGTTATCGGAACCGTTTCTTGTGGGTCTGACGCCTTTCATGGTTTAATTTCCGTCTTTCAGTAACTGTATTGACCGTACACACCCAAAATGTGTTTGTTGCTCAGGAAAGCTTTTATAACTCCCAGCTAACTTACTTTTATTTTTGTTTGGAGTGAATGTCAATACTATATATACGCTTTGATTTTACGTTTTCCAATTCCTTGTCTTTTAAAGCAATCTCTCACTTGAAGGTTGTTTCGCAGCCTCACCGCTAGGTTAGATTATTTTGATCCTTATTTACGTCAGTAGTAATTTTTAAGAGTATTCGTGTTAATCACACGCCCAGTGTTGGCAGCAATTCACAAAGGCATTGAAAGAAACACCGCTCCTTAAAATAAGGATTGGCTGTGTTCGTCAACATGAAAATCATCCAATTTCCATAAAGAAGACATTCACCTGATGATAAGGTCATTCCCACTAAGTGAAGATTTTATTTCAAAACAGTAATCCCGCAATTACTGAACACTTACACACTTTCATGGTACACCATTTACATCTCGATACAATGTATGTAGAAAATCGTAATAGTGATGTAACTATCAACAATGATGTCAATTACAGAACTCAATTTCGAATTAAATTGAAGAACACAGACTGTTGTAGAGTTTACAAAAACAGTAACCCCATTGTTATTCTATGTGAATGCCAATCAATCTAGGATTTTATACTGTTTTAATAACTTGACAGAAAATGCATCGCAAAACAAATATACACAGGCAGCCAGACGAATGAAATCGTTTACTCTGTTTGTCCATAGTATTTATGAAAAACATTTTTAAAAGAGGTTACCAGAGAAAGTGTGAGCCGTAGCATGCGAATTCATTTAGTTTTGCTTCATTATTAGAAAAGAATCAAAACATTAAACTTATCAAATAGTAGCTACCCTACTTCCATTATTTTTATCTCTTACATATGCTCTATTTGATTTTTAAATTAACAATTTTTAGTAGAGTACAGTTAGATGTTAGCAGCATCGTACTCAATTAAAGAAGTCCCTATCCTAGTGTTTAATTCTAAATTAGTTCTACTACGCAATGTACCTTATCCTATTATAATCAACAAACTGTTACCATGTTTAGATTATTACAAAATTGTTTGTGTAAGAGCCTTAGAAAATTCTGAGCATAAAAAATAATATAGAAACGTTCAAGCACAGTGGTTGTCTGATGTTTTCGCTAGTTAGGCGAAATTAAACCTAATAAAACTTTTTTAATAAAAAACCCTTTTAGCTAAAGTTGAACGACCAGACGAAAGAATATTTACAATGTAGAAGGAAATATCAAACATGAAATTTTTCAAAGCAAACACAACTCGCTTTAGCGAAAGTTTCGCTTGGAATTGTTGTATCAAAGCGAGAGGCATTTTATGGTTTTGAAGCTGGTTTTTCGAAACGTTTTAGGTGCTCGCTTGTCGGGCATATTTTAATTACGGTTTTGGACACGCATCGCTGAATTGGTAAAGGGCGCTCGTACGAGCTTGTAAAAGCGCACCCATGCGAAAAAGTCATTAGCTTTCCTGAAACGAAAGAGGCTAATAAATTATTATTCATTATTGATTGGCCAGTCAGTTTCACTCATCTCTGACACACATCGTTGACACGTTAAGGGGTGTTAACGTAAACGGGCACATGTTTTTGCAGGTTTTCTTTTTATCATGAATAATATCTATGAAGTGAAGGCGTTCTTTAGCTAGGTCGTTTTTAAATTGTTCTAAGATACGACCATAATTTCAGAGAAAACGTATCGCAACATTAATGTCGTTCGCCAAATGGAAAACGGAAATATTGAAACAGCCGAAACTGTATTTTAAGATTCTCATTCTCTGGAAACGTATTGTGATCGGAAAAATGTTGGATGTTGAGATTTTCACAGAAACAAACGTTTTGGATATATAAAAACATTTGGTTTTAAAAATAGGGCTTAATGCAAAGAAATTTGGAACAACTTAGTAAAACTATAACTCCTAGATCCCAATACTTTGTTGTAGTAATGCGAAAAGGGAAAGGACAAATAAACATTTATCCAGAGAAATGAGCTTCCGAAACATGGACGGAATACCCCCAAAAGTATTTTAATCATATTAAATAATATATTTTCTGTCAAAATCTCTTGCTTTAGCGAAGATTTAGTCAAAAATGCTGTTCCAATTGCTATACACCTTGTTCGTTTAAAAGATCTTTCGCGGTAGTATTTCAATTAGTAGGAAATTATCGGTGTGTAACACAGTAGCAATAATAAATTTCAAAAATTATAACAAGTTTTACACCTGGAATTTTACGCACATTTCAAAAATTTAAAATGAAAAGCTTGGTCTGTTTGAATTCAGCAAGTCGAGGTAGCTTTCGGTGAAACCAAAAGTGGAAAAAGTATGTTTATCGCTGAATTATATGCTTTTATGTTGATGATACAGTTTAATTCTTGTATCACAATAATGATCACGATCTGCCTACACCAATTCACTGCTGGATGTAGGCTTTTCCCATCTCATGCCATTGCCATCTATTGTTTGCCCTTCTCATCCACTGGGTTCCCGCCCTTTCTCTTATGTCGTCTCTCCATCTTGTGATTGGTCTTCCTACACTCTCGCGCACAAGTCTTGGTCTCCACTTCAAGATTAGCTCTGTCCATCTGTCATCAGATATACGCGCCACGTATCCGGCCCATTTCCACTTCAGTTCGGCCACCCTTTTCATTACGTCTGCAATTTTTGTTTCTTCTGGGATCCATTTATTACTTTTTCGATCACTTAACCTAATGCCTAACATTCTTCGTTCATGTGCGCGTTGTGTTCTGGATATTCTTTGAGCATGTTTTTTTGTGAGACTCCATGTTTTAGCTCCATAGGTAAATATGGGGAGAATACATTGGTCGTACAGTTTTCCTTTTAGCTTGTTGGGTATTTCTGATGCAAGACTACCGTTTAGTTTACCAAATGCTATCTAACACATTTTAATTCGCCGTGGGATTTCTTCTTTCATGCGGTCTTTGGTTGTGATGATCTTCTGCCCCAAGTAGGTTAGAATGGTTGTCCAATTCTGTAAGCATCTTTTGCAGTTTGGTAGGGTCATTACTTAGAAGAATTTCGTCGGCGAATTTTAGATGATTTAGATATTCGCTGTTGATGTTTATGCCTTTATTTGACCAATTCAATTCCCTGAAAATTCTTTCAAGAGCTGCTATGACAATTTAGGGAAGATCCTATCACCCTGGGGTACTCCTGTCTTTATCGGAATTGGGGATGTTTATTTCCGAAGGAGTATATGCATTGACGTTTGTGAATAGATGTTTTCTATTAATTTCGTATACCTATGTGCTGTCTATTCTACATTTCCCCATAGAGTTTAGTACCGTTCATATATCGATAGTGTCAAATGCATTTTCTAAGTCAATAGAAACCATTTAAAGATTTAGATTATATTCATTACATTTTTCTAAGAGGTTGTTGATTGTATGTAAGTGATCCATGGTACTGTAGCCTGATCAAAAACCAGCCTGCTCTCGGGGTTGTTGATAGTCTATTTTTGCCAGTCAATCTGTGAGCACTCTTGTGAATAATTTATAAATTTTTTTTGTATTAACGTTTACCAGATCAACATCTTACAATGTTATACATGGTATTGATAATATTTTACATTAAATATCATTATACAGGGTGTTTCCTAAGTACGGTACATAACTTCGGGAGCGTGTCCTGCCGCTAAAATAAAGGTAACTTTGCTATATAAACTATGTGTCAAAAATGCTTCGTTACGGAAATACAGGGTGTGAAAGTTTCACTTAAAAATTACAATTTTTTTAATAGTTCCAAAACCAATTGAGACATTTTAATTAAATTTTGCAGGATTTGAGAGTTAGCAACGGTGCGTGTTTTACGGTAAAAATAGTGGTTTTAGTTTAACCAGTGGCGTGCGGGCAGGCTAATCGCTGATAAATTTGGAAGGAAAAACGAGATACGCCACTGTTTTTTTTCAATATTTTCATTTTCGAGTAAAAAATAAATAACATTGCAGTGCGCCGTAATGCAATAACCAATATTCATGAATTAGCCACGTGGAAAAATCATAATAAAGCAATAAAGACACTAAAGTTTTTCATTCTTTTTTATTCTTCTTAAACTCTTTTAACAATGTACGACAAATCAAAATCATAAAAATAATCACTTCTGACAAAGAATCAAAGCAAGTGTTGAAAATGGCCACCTTCTGATAAAACGCACGATTCCAATCGTCTCATCATTGATTGTCTCACTCTTTCAAAAAATCCTGGAGTATTTCTTATGGCATTGCAACTTTGAATTATTCGATTTCTTAAGTCATTTTCATCTAATACAGGTGTCTCATACACGAGTGACTTAAGGTGACCCCATAAATAAAAGTCCAAAGGACTGATATCGGGACTGCGAGCTGGCCAATCTTGAGGACCTCCGCGTCCAATCCAGCGATTAGGGAAAGTGTTGTCAAGGTATTGGCGAGCAACAAGGCTGAAATGAGCCGGGGCACCGTCGTGCATAAACCATAAATTAGCTCTCACGTGCAGAGGCACATCTTCTAACAGAACGTTTAGTTCTTCGGCTAGAAACTGACTATATGAATTACCATTTAGTCGAGGGGGTAAAAAGTGTGGTCCAATAAGATAGTCACCAATAATCCCTATCCATACATTTAGTGAAAATGATTGCTGAAAGCGACCTTCTCTTATTGCATGGGGATTTTCGTCCGCCCAAAAATGTTCATTATGAAAATTAATAATTGCTTCTCGCGAAAAAGTTGCCTCATCAGTAAATAAAACTATATTTAAAAAAATGTTGTTAGGAGCCACTCTATGGAGTAACCACCTACTAAAATTTAGCCTTGGCTGGAAGTCGCGGGGTAGCAGAGCTTGTACTCGTTGTATGTGATATGGGAATAGCCGAGAAACTTTCAAAACTTTCCAAACAGTCTTTGGACTTACTTGAAGCTGTTTTGCTATCTTCCTGGTACTAGTTGAAGGATTTTCTTCTATCTCTCGAAATATAGCTTCTTCTAGCACAGGCGTTGTTACTGTTGGAGGTCTACCAGGAACTACCGGATTATGCTTAAAACTACCGGTTTCACTCAATCTGGCATGTAGCTTTCTAAATGTTTTAGCACATGGCGTTACTCTATTGGGATAACGTTCCTGATAAATTTGTCGAGCTTCTACTGAATTTCCATTTGCTAGGCCATAAATGAAGTGCATTTGAGCCATTTCAGCGTTAGTAAAGTTATTCATTTTC
>JABXWE010036738.1:0-23947 GCA_014611495.1 Limonius californicus
ATTCTCCATAAATGCAAAGACATCGTCAACGTTGCCAAGTATAATATTCTTTAAGTGTCTCGTGTGAGGAAACTAAGCACTATAGGAAGTTCGTGTTAGTGTTTTTGAGGACTGTATTTCTTACGGAAGAGTGCTACCTGAAGCTTTTAAGGTATTTAAAGGACACCCTGTATATTTGCTAGGCTTACATTTAAGTATTAGGACCATAGCTCACCGCCACGCCACGCCCACGTCGCCAGCAGCAGGGGTATCTGACGTAGATACGAGGATAGTTCGTTCCTCCGCGGAATATTCCTACCGCGATTTGAAGATTGGGAAGAAATTGTAGATATTTTTGGAGGTAAAGAACTAACTTTTGCGACTTGTTTTTCCAAAATACATATAGCAGAAGTGCAATCTCTTCCACATCAATTTTCAGATTATTCATTTTTCGCGCGTAACTATGCCTTAACGTCTTCTTTGCGACGCTGCATGGTGTCCCAGTGAGATATGGCACTTACTCATAGTGGATATCACGACCTAACACACTAAAGTTTGATTGACCATGTCCCTCAAATTTTCGATGAAAATTCTGAAGCAAAAGTGACAAAACGGCCAAAATTCAACCTCGGCTTCCATAATTTACATAAAACTGCATTAAAGCATTATCGTTAATCTTTTATTTAACAAATTTAACCTTAAAAAATTAGGGAAATTTACCTACTACATTGAAGTGAAGGTTAATTACCAAAATAGATATCTTAGGTAATGATGACCCACACATACTTTTGCAAGTTGCATCTTTATGCAAATTAATTTTACGAAACAATACTACGGCACAAGCGTAAATTGCTATGTACAGGATGTTTATAGAAATAAGCACTATTACTATTTGAATCATACTAGCTATGTGTCAACAAAAATTAATCAATTTGAAATGTTATAAATGCTCTCTCCCTTTTTAACGTTATACTGTTGCGAAATGTATTAGGTAAGACATATGTTCTGAAAATAACATCGATTTAAGTGGTATAAATATTATAGATTCTTAGTTTTATTGAACACTTTAATTAGTTTGTTGTTAAGTTCAAATTGTTGTGTATAAATAGTATCAGTTTTAGTGATGGCAGTCTGATATTAATAATTAATCTAATTATAACTGTCGTTATACATTAATTTTATGACATAATTATAAGAATAGTAATAGAAACAATCGTTAAGGACAGAATTGTTTTGAAACGATTGCCGGAACGGATCTATGTGGAAATGGCTTGTGTCGTTTTACGTTTACATTAATTTATGTTATGACCGTTCATTCCGTCCTGATTGCTGGAAAATTCGGTCAGCCATGTAAGACATAAACAGCAACTGGCAATTACTGATTGTTCAGACCCCATACACCAGAATTTACTTTCGATTAAAAAATATGAACTTTGCTTCCAAATTTGAAATGACATTTTAAGGTTTTATATATAACAGTGGGTGCGCTAAAACAAACGCAACCAATCGCTATTACAAAACATAATTTATGCTTAAACAACTTTTGATTTATCTGCGACATGTTATGTCGCGGTTTTGATTTTGCAAACTGTTAAATTATGCATCGATCGCCAAGACCGTTTCGAAAGATGCACATCTGAAAGCACGCGCTACAATGTCGTGCCTTAGAGGAAATTGATTTAGATGGAACTAAAATAGTCGACCATCACATTAAATCCTCAATTTCCACGTTTAATGGCTTCCGCGTTTATAATACCTGTAATAAGATTAATAAGTGGGTTTACGTAATAACAAAAAAATTCTCTGTGCTTCCTAATCCCCATTTATTTGCAATTTTTATTTTTCCCAAACAATTGACGATTTAAGAAAATTAGCTACAATTAAATTTAATGTTATTGTAACATACTCCGGTAGACGTCAAACTTCCAAGTAGAATTAGGAAGAATGAACCGTTCAAAAGAAGTCAGGAAATTTGAAATAAACGTCTCCTGCAGTTACACCAATCAGTTCTAATAATTCGCGTTTTATTGTGTTTAGGTGATAACAACACAATATGGCCATTAAGCTAGGCGGATTAAATTCAATTATTCACTTTTCTATTGAATTCACTTCATTATTTATTCATTATTTGTTACTAATGAACTACAGGAAGCGTGTGAGCACCGCTTGCAAAACAATAATACCATAACCATAAATGGCTTTTTCTTTTAAAGTCGTTTTGGATTTAAGTAGCTAAAAATGTTGTGTAGGCGCTTAGTCAGTTCCGCTATCCGTTATTAGTTGCCATAAAAATTTTCCCACTCAACACTAAAATGTTATCATGTTGTTAACTTCCAAAATTATAATTTGATATTAGAGGTATTAAAGCACTGGAAGGCACAAATTAATTGTGATGTCCCTTAAACAGCTTCTACAAATTGCAAGTTTTGCAGGGCATTAATAAATTGAACAACATAAACATACCAAAGAATAATGTAATTGTACAGTAGAGGAGACCGGGGCAGTAGTAACACTTATTATTTAAAATTATCCCACCTTAGTAAAAATAATATTAAAAGCACTACATTTTATAATTATGTTAGTGCATATTTTACTTGAATAGTGTAATAATTGTAATTCACTTGTTGCATTTGTACGTCAAAAAACAATAGTTTTGGGTATCTACGAGGTGTGTTTATTGAAACCCATATTTGCTTTATAAAAAATGTATTCAACAATTTAATTACAAATAATTACCGTTGCAGTTAAGGCACCGATCCCATTGTGTTACTAACCGACATATACCCTGCTCATAGAATTCTTGTGGCTGCTGATTGAAGAAGTCTTCCACGGCTATCTATACTTCTGCGTCAGACTCAAAATGCCGACATTTTAACGCTTTTTTCAGTGGATGCTTTAAAACTCTCAATTTATTTCGTTGAAGATTTTCTTTTACCGCATTAGCAACATGAGGCCTAGTATTGTCGTGCAGCAAAATGAACCCGCGCGCAAGTTTTCCTGGACATGTCCGATTTATTGCTCGATGATGCTTGTTCAAAGTTTCATTATACAGATCTGCATTGACATTTACTCCAGGTTTCTTAAACTCTATCAACAAGGGTCCTTCATGGTCGAAAAAAAATGTTAACATCAACTTGCCTGCAAACGTTGTGCTTTAAACTTCTTCGGTGGTGGTGAACTTGAATGTTTCCACTGCATCGACGATAACTTACTGTATGGCTCGTAGTAATGGCACAAATGTTGTCACCAGCAACTATTGACAAAAGAAAGTCATCACCGTTTTGCCTATAGTCTGTGAGGTGTTGCAGAGATAAACCCATTCGCAAGCATTTTTGTTCATCAGACAAGAGACGAGAAATACATTGCGAACAAACTTTGCTGTAACCCAGATTACGAACAATATAAGAACATATCCTACACTCGCACCAACAATTTTGGAAATTTCTCTAATTGAAATTCGACGATTTTCTCTAATAAGGCCTTCCACACATGCCATATTGTTTTCTGTTAATGCAGTACACCGTGCACCTGGTCGCGACTCATCCATTTTTCCATTCTTAAATTTTCGGCACCATTCCTTCAAAGCTGGGTACGCAATGCATGCATTTCCAAACACTGCTTGCGTTCGCGTATGAATCTGCGATGGTTGCACACCCTCAGCGCATAACAATTGTAGGACCGCACTCTGATCAAACTTGGACGGATTTTCAACATCAAACGCCATTTCAAAATCGAAGTTTTAAAAGTCAGAATCTAATTCAAACACCAGAAACTTATTAATGTGTTGCTTACAAACACTACTAACATTAACAAACGTCATTTGAATTATTTCATTTGTTTTCAAGGCTAAGTTGATCAAAGATGGGTTTCAGTTGAACAAGCCTCGACAATTGTAATACGAAAAGGAACAGTTGTAACACGAACGGCATTTGTTAATTTAGGTTAGTTAAAAAAACAAATGTTTATTCATATTAAAGTAGTATACACACATAACCTAATAAGGAATAACAACAAATGAAGCTAACATAATAAACATTAATATTATCTGATTAATTTGCGCAGTTAATGTACGAAAAAAACTTTTCTTGGTCGCCACTGTTCGTACAAATAACGTGTACCCACCCCTTGCAATCATGACACTATCCATGTTTCACCATTTGCATCAGATGAGAAAGGCTTCATGCAATACACGCACAGATTTCACGCCTTCTTCGTCTGAAGAACTATTTACGATATTTTTCTTTTTTGAAAAGTTTATTTTAACCCTGGAAACTTTCCTTTGTCAACGGTTTCTTTTGCAGATTCTTCTTCCTCAAGTGCTCGTTTGTCGACGTTCCTGTTAATATGCTGTCTTTCTTTTCTTTCTCTATGTTTGCATTTTACTGCTACCGGTTGCTTTTGGAAAGGGTCTAATATTTTCTAACAGTTCCTTAGAAGAAGTAAGCTCTCCATCTCCAGCAGTATCCTCTTTAGATGTAGAAGGAACAAGTTCATTTTCTATTATATTGTGAATGGAAGCTGACGTAGAAGGAACATTGTCATTCTTATAATCTAAATCGTAAGTCTCTCCCATTACATCAGGAACATCATTGAGGCTTGAATCTACGGGGCGGTCTGTTGGCGCCGATGATGCAAATTTAAAATCTTCAACCATGTCCTTATTAAATAGACTTATACCGCTCACTTTAAACCCACTCACTACATTATGGGCGTTGTAGCTATCAGGAGCGCTTGTGCGAACAAGTCATATATTGTCATGGTACGTTCTGGAAGGTTTTTCATCCATGTATCCATAGAACTGTATATCTTAAAGAGACCATACACTCCCCGGATTATTAGTTGTAGCTTGTAGGAGGAAATGATAAGAGAACGATGCAATTTTCACGACAAAAATCTACAGTAGAGAGACTTAAATGGGATGCATGATTGTCAAGGAGTAAAAGACGGCAGCAAAATGCTTAATGAAATTAAATAAAGTTTGGTTGTCCATCTATCCTGAACCATTTGCCTCGTCTATTAAACGAGTGGGCGCTTACATCATAAAATACGGTTTGCACCGGGTTCCAAGAAAATTTAGCATCGGCGGAATCTTATTTCCAATTGCACTTATTGCAACATAAACGGTAATCAACGTTCCTCCTTTTGCCAATGTTACTGCACGTACTTGTTTAAGTCCCCTGGTAGCAACAATTTTACTAGGATCTATACCGTTGTTACCCCAGTTTCATTAACATTGAAGATATCTGAAGCTGCAAATTTGTGTTGAGCAAATACTTTCGCTAAGTTATCAAAAAATGTGCCCACATTCACTTTATTAAAAGTTTACAGTCCCCGCTGGGCTTGTAGCTTCTGGAACTCGTATGGATAATGTAGGGTTCCTCTTCATACAGTTGGCGAACCAATCCTTTCTGTCATACCACGAAATTACTAATTCATTTTCTAGTGGAAACACTAAAGCTCGTATATTCGTGGGGGTAAGGACAAAATATAAATCAGCTGAACTGAGTCCAAAACACCTTTTCGCCTTCTGTGGATAACATTTTATTATAGGAGTTATATCCCACATTTGGTTCATTAATGCCTTTTTTAATTTCTTAAGATGTCGGTTTAAAGTTGCGTGGCAAATACTTAACTCTCGAGCAACTTCTCTATCTGCGAGGTTTTCTTATATAACAAGTGCTGCTATATGCTTCATGTTTTCGACAGAATGCCCTCTGGGGGTTTTTCTAACTCTAGCTCTCGGTATTGCGACCTAATAAGAAACAGATATCGACATAAACATCTATTAGGGCAAAAATATTTCAATTTCCGTATAGTTGTAACATGCTACATTCGCCTCCGCAATAGGTTTTACAATTGTCCCCATGACGGGTTTCATTCAAAACAAAAATTAAATATTACTAACTGTCAAGCATAACCCTAAAATATACGTTGCAAAAACGAGTACAATCTTCAAGTAGGGTGTGATGGTAGAACAAAGCTAATATTTGTTTGTAATCTCCTATATTTATTAGCAATAATATTTACTATCACGATTTACTTACAGTATTACAATACACTTGTTTAGAACTCAACACACCAGGAATGTACAGATCATGCCAGCTGTAATACAGACATAATTTCAGGAAATTTTAATATATTTTTAATATTTTTTGCGCCTGTTACATTTGCACCCTGTTACAATTGTCCCCGGTCTCTCCTACAGTGAGTAAAAACCTTAACAATGTCGAGATGTTGTTGATAATACGAAACAGCCAAATTTACCAAACCCTAAGCAGAAAAGGAGGAGGAGGAGGAGGAGGAAGAAGAAGAAGAAGAAGAAGAAGTAGAAGTAGAAAAAACAGAAGAAGAAGAAAAGAAGAAGGAAAAAAGTAGAAGAAGAAAAAGAAGAACTCGACTTTGGAGAAATTGTTCCATAGAATGTCTACACTAAAGTTTTAATTTTTAAAAACATAAACAAGTTAACTGTAATGCTTGATCAGCTGTAGTAACCGATTGTACGAGAAGTTCCCAAAGAAAAACAGCCTATCGAGAAAATTCGAGTAAATAGATCCACTAAAAAAATGGGAAACTTTCTACATAAGGGTCTCTTTATTTTTCTCTAGATAGTGCTCCTATGTACATCCCTATATTTAAAAATTTGATCTAAATTAGGCAGCCCCTGTATAAAATAGGAAATTTTCTAAAATTTCTATATTTACAACAAAATATTTGGTTCCTATTTCCGTATCTTCTTTCCTGTGCATTTTTTTTTGTTTCATTGGAGTTTCAAGGGATTTCAGTTAGCTCGCTATTATTCAACTTAATCATGAATGAAATAATAAAATCAATTAAAAATAAGAAAGGATATCGAAAGGGACATCAGATTAAAATGGTGTGCTACGCTGATGATGTACTGATAGCAGACAGTGAAGAGAATCTACAGAGAGTACACCACTTCTATATGACATGCAAAGCATATAACATAACAATATCGACGGGTAAAACCAAGTCAATAGTAATATTTCTGGAATCAGAAAGATGCAAATTTCTAGCAAATGGGAAAAACAGCGAACAGGTGATGCAAATTAAATATGTGGAAATAACCATTACCGTTAACGGAAACCTGAAAAACGAAAAAGGAGAAAAAACCACGAAAGCATAAGGTAGCAGAATATCTTAACCACAATATCTGGAATAACAAACCTCTAAGTAGGAATTCTAAAAATAGTAACAGGTTTTCCAATATGGACAATAGATCTTTGAACGTTCCTATTGACTAAGTTAACACATATTTTCGGCGTTTTTGACAGATGTCATCAGTAGGTTTGGCAAATTAGCACGGCAAGGTACACAATCGCACAACGCGTGTAAATGATTCGAATTTGCCACCAACATTGGCTTTCTATTCGGCAAACTTTCCATAGTTTACGTGAAATTTTCGGTGGACATGATCGTCCAACTGAAGCCAATATCCGGCGTATTGTTAAAAATGTCCAAACAACCAGCTCTGTGGTGGATCAACCACCGCATGTAATCTTCGTAACGCTCGGTCAAATGAAACCATCGCCGCAATTCGCGAAAGTGAGCATGAGAGCCCAATCTCTCAATTCCTCGGCGTTCGCAAGAACTGGGCCTTTCGCAGACCTCCACCTGGAGAATTTTGTGGCAAGACTTATATCGCCACTCATATAAGATCCAGTTGAAGCAGAAGCTTCTACTACTACTGTATGCACCATACGCTGACGCCTCGCTGAATCCGATTTCGGTAAAAAAAATCATCTTTAACGGCGAGACGACTTTTTGGTTAAACGGCTTCGTCAATAAATAAAATTGCCGAATTTGGGGGGAAATCAATTCGCGTTAGATTTTAGAGCGTCTATTGCATCCGAAAAATCTCACTATTTGATGGGCATTTTGGTCTAGTGGCGTGATCGGCCCCTTCTTCTTCGAGGATGCACAAGGAAAAGCATTAACCGTTAACGGCGAAAGGTACCGCGCGGTAATTCGTAATTTGTTTTAGCCCCATTTGGTTAATATGGACCTTACCAAGATGTGCTGCCACCAAGGCGGCCCTCAACTAGTTGCGATTTGATGTCGTTTGACTTCTTCCTGTAGTGTTATGAAAATCGCTCGTCTACGCCATAAACCAAGAACAATTGGAGAGCTCAAGGACAATCTCATATGCGTAATTGGTGAAATTCAGCCGAATTTATGCGAATAAGGCTTCCCGTATGCGCATCACCAAACGAAGCCGTGGAAGTCATTTGGCCGATGTGGTGTTCCATACATAATGCCATAAAATGTACTTGAATCGTATATAAAGAATCAAGCGATACGTTATATACAACTTGTTTTATTTTATTTTAAAGATATATTACGTTTAATGGAAGACCCTTTATATACAAAAGTATGGTATGAACATCTTGCGGGCTAATAAAGAAAGAAGGTAGGGACATATGCCCAACGTCAATATAAGACAAACATGCCAAATTGAAAATATCAGCGACTAAATCTCAAGACGGTAAACAGAATGGAATATGCATATAGAACGCATGGACGAAGGCAACATGGTAAAAATTACAAGAAATGAGCGACCTACAAGACCTACAAGGAGAAGTAGCATTGGCAGACCAAAGAAAAAATAGAAGGACGCCATTAAGTAATGGTGAAGGAACAGGCTGCAGGCCTAATAAGAAGTTAAGAAGAAGAAGAAAATAAAAATTTCAATCAATTCACTTCGCTCAAAACATTTTACAGCTAAGATTAAATGCGGAGAATCTTTCAATTGAGAATTTTCTTGGTAATTTTATACATTTTGAAAAATGTACATTAAATCCTACAAGTAGTAGCAATATCTTTAAAACAATTTCTATAGAAAAACTTTGGTTAAATAAAGTTGTTATAATGTTGAACATAAGATTATTGCTGTATGAGGAACTAGCAAAGTTCATTATAATAAGATGCGTACCCATGACAAATAAGGATGCATTCAAAATTTTCCCAACCAGTGAAAGAAATCGAGTAAACTGCATGTTAGAGTTTTTTTTTATTTATTAGCAATCAGAATACAGTAATATGTACATTCTATAAGCTAATTCTATAAGTTCATGGCATGAACATAATAACACCCAGTGGTTGTTACCTTACCATAAATATGTATGTGGCGTATACAGTATTATAATAGTAAAAATTTAGGCTGATATATATGTCATAATCTTTGAAGTCGTCGTTGTTAAGGGATATCCGCTAGGAATTGGACAGTCGCATTTGGGTGGATTTCAAGTTTTTGCACGTGGTTGGTAGTATTTGATGATAACCTCTCTAACATGGTATTTTTAGGTTTTCATGTAGGGTTTGAATAGTTACCTACCAAGCAGCATCTACTAGAATGCATAGAGATAAGCAACTTACTGAACCTTGCTTATTTCCAATTAATAGTAAAAATAAAATTTTCGATAGGAGCAGTATCATAATTCTCCACAGGTATTGAAATATCAATATAAAATAAAAATTTTAAATGTAAAAGTTGTTTAAGCTCAAAACTGGATATGGTTAATTTTGGAATATGACACAAAATCGCAAATGTAAAAGTTGTAAAGGATGAACATAATTAAAAGCTCAGGAATTTGAAAAATGCAGGATTCATTTCAAATATTAGTCAAGGAAATCAAGCATCCTTGTCGTTAAGTAGTTATGTTGGTGGATCAATTTACATAAACGTATGCTTATCTACACGACTATAGCGAGCACGCTTGAGTTTGAAAGTTTCGTTGCAGTGGAACAGATACACGATTCTAGTTCTGATGAAAATATTTAGAAAACTATAAATCTAAACGAAGGTTGCATGCCTTGGCGGTATTATAATTTCATTATAAGTAACACATCTGGTGCTGGTGCATGCATATTTTCATTATAAGAAATATAAAAAAAATTATTCATACAAATCTTCTACAATTTAGCCCTGACATTTGTGCGAAATCGAATGGTTATTTTCTGTGACGTACCTGGAAAACATCTTTCTGAACCAGGTTGCTAAAAATCCTGTATGTCAATATGATTTTGTTGGAGCATTTAAGGAACTTTCTTAACACTTTTCATATTTTACATAAAATTTTAACATCTACCTAAATTTTAAATAAAATGAACGATTTTAAGGGCTCTAGCCTATTTTTTTTTTGATTGTCCATATTTGATATTTACTCTTATGATTGTGAAAATGGTTCTAAAATGAGGAGGAAGGCAAACAAACCGGTGTTTAGGAAATTTCTGTCTGTGTGTAAGTGCTCGTTTATGGGATAGATCGCTAAATGTTTATTTTGGTGGTGCAGGTGCAAGAGGTTTGCCAATCTAATTCCCGAATTAACGCTGCAGCACTGGAGTCACGTGAGGTTAAATCAGAAATAAAGCAGCCTATAATAGTTTACAGTTTGATCAATAGAGGATGGTCAAACAAGCGGAGCTGTTAGATTCTCGCAAGACACTAGTATGTATATCGTATTTCTATCAGTCGTCGTGGAGCAACGAATTAATATTAAATGTTACTGTAAATTAGAGAAAACTCCAACAGATACTTACGAAATGTCGAAGGGATATAACACCTTAAACTGCACCAGGGTGTTTGGAATGATTTAAAGGTTTCAAAGATGGACGTGAAGATGCGCAAGATGAAAGTAGATTCCAGCATCCTTCTATCTCTCGAAATGCAGAGTCGGTCTCAAAAATTATTGAAATTGTGGTAGAAGATCACCGGATGACATTTTAGTGTCATCGTGCGCAGACTTCGTTCAGACTTGTCGGGACAATGCAAATTTTCTTAAAGATATTGTCATGAATCATAAGCGTATCAGTAGGATCCTGAGACAAAACTGTAGAGCTTGCAGTGGATTAGAAAATCATCAGCAAGACCCAAAATATTTCGGTAGCTAAAATCTAGAACAGTCTGCGATGCTTATACAAATTTTACTTAACGGACAGTGAAGGAAGTGATGAAGAGATTATTACAGTACATTTCTCTTCGGGGAAAGGTTTGCATAACCATGCACCTGCCTATTCTGCACTGATTGTGAACTCATGAATTACGGCGTTGTTGAGATCAATCACCCACCCTATTTACCCGATATGGCACAAGCAGACTTTTTCCTCTTTCCTAAAGTGAAAATCTACAGTAGTAATAGAAGTAGTTTAAAATTCTAGTTACAAACAACAATTATAACTGTAAATAGAAAATTTCTTATTACTTTTGTACTATAAGATAGCAAGTGATTTGTTTTGAATTGCAATAGTAAAATATTTTGAAATGGTAAAAACTGTTGTATCAGATAAAATTCAAATTTTAGGAGAATATGGAATTAATACTTCTTGCTGTTTATTATTATTTGGAATAATATATTTAGTACTAGATTTAAAATGATATAGTTAATTAAAATTTTATTGATATATAAGAGGAACTTGAAAGTTGCTTTCTTATACCGGAAATACATCATAGATGTTCGGACAGCGTTCCCATGCGCATTTGCGTTGACTGCACATAAATGGTTCGTTATTGCTAACAGCTGGCAAATTACAATATATTTAACACACAACTATTAACGCCCTTTTTCATATTTTAGGCTTTCAATAGTACGGAATTTGTATGTTTTGAGAATATGGAATTAATATAACGAAGTATATTCATTGTTTGTGTCAACTTATTAAAGGCGGCATTTAATATATAAGTATAAATAAAATTTGAATGATATATAAAAAGAACTTCAAAGTATCTTTCTATATACAGGAAATACGTCATCGATGTTTGGACAGCGTTCCCATGCGCATTTGCATTTACTGTACATATTGCTATATTGCTAACAGCTGGCAAATTACCATATATTTAACACACAACTACTAAGGTTTTTTTATATTTTAGGCTTTCAATAGTACGGAATTTGTATTTTTTCAGACGATGAAACTAATATAACGAAGTATATTAAATGTTTGCGACAACATATTCACTGCTGCACTTAAAAAGATACGTTTAATTACAATTTGAATGATATATAAGAAGAACTTCAAAGTGACTTTTGATATACCGAAAATACGTCATCGATGTTTGGACAGTGTTCTAATGTGTATTTCCACTGACTACGTACGTAAGCGGTTCGTTATTGTTATTTACAATATATTCAACGCACACCTTTTAACGTTTCTTTCATATACATTTTTAATTACATTTTCTGTTTTTTAGTTTACTGTGAGGTTATGTAGGTGCTTCGGAAGGTAATCTTTAGTGTAGCTAAAGCCATTTGCCCTCGACGAATTCTAATTACGTAGTTCTGTATCCCTTATAGGAGATCTGCTTTAGAAACTGATAAATATCGTAATTATTCGAATTTTTTCTAAGATAATGTACAAGTTTGATATTTTTATTCTTACTATTGATTTTTGGAATAATCAGCAAATGGTGATTGGACCCAGGCATTTATCAGGGGCATAATGAATCTAAATGCGAACGTCTAATAGAAACAGATCACAAAATTAGTTTCTATCTTATAGTTACGCAGGATTGAAGTATATGAAACATATGGGAAAGACCATGTCAGAAAGCGTTTGCAAATTTTGACAACAATAAAGGTGAGCTATTCTTATCTACAGTGCTATAAAAAATGGCAGTGGCTTTTAAAAATCAAAATTAATGTCTATCAATTGCTTTATACAGAGTGATCAAAAAATGTGAATTTACTGATATTCTGCTGTTAGTAGTAATTTTAGAAGAAAATATTTCATATTTCTGCTTTCAAAATTAGAACACGGGTAATGTTCGCATTCTCTGTCACTGTTTATATAAAAAAATATTAAAATTTTTTACTAGTTGTGTATATACTTATTTAAAAATAGGTCGTGCGTTATCCATTTCTTTTTTTCTGATGTCACTGTACTTAATTAACTTAAGCTGGTTCACTCCTAAAAAAATGGTAATCCAGACACGAATAAGCAATAATAATAAAATATTTTTATTGTTAACATTCTGAACACGTTTGAAACATTTAGATGCGAAGTGTCATTATAGCTTCAATTTTACTTTCTTGTGCCTTATTAGGTTAAGCCGGTATTGGAATGAAATTGATGAAGATTCTTCGACGTTTGCGAAACATTCACTTTGTGTTACAATTTCTAAAAAATTATACGTAAGATATACCTATGTATACATATGGACTGACAGTATTGCTGTAATCAGTAAATAAAAAAAACAGCCAGTGACAAAATTATATGCTGCCGCGTACGTATAATGATTTTGATATTTAGAATTCACACGAGGTGACGCAAAGAAAGAATAATATACAGGATGATTATGAATGAAGTGGAAGTTGTCATTCTTAATGGTATCGGTGGGTGATTTTGAGTCACACTGTAATATTTTACTGATGCATGTGTATGAAATTCGCGTATTGACGATATATTCGAAACAGTTGCATTGGTATTTTTCGAAATTGACAAAGAACAAATATATTTACACCTCGTTCACGGTTACCTATTTTGCTTCACGAGTAACGTTGGTAATGTAATACAGTGTGTAAAAAATAAATTTGTAAGATCGCACTTAGGTATAGTTTGCAAATTGAGGTTAAAAATTTGTAAACTAATGTTGTTTCAATTTTACAGTAGTAGCACCAATCACGTTTTCACTGTTATCAAAATGCTATTGGCAGGACAAAAGTTGCAAGCTAATTAAAATAAATAATACGAGGAGTCTCTCCAAATTTAAACAGGAATGTTTATATTGAAACCCTATCTAAAGCCAATTCAAATATTTAAATTAATTAAAGATTGGCTGTGACTTTATTAATATATGAATGGCAGTTGTTCCACTATAATACTATTCTGACAGTTACAGTTACGATGTGGGAAAGTTCTGTTCAATGTAGCCTGGAATAGCGCATCATAATCAAATTTTTGACGAACGAAGATGTATATTCGACTGAAATTCTAACAAGATTCGGAGCACAATACGGTGTACAATGTATTTCTAAAGCTCGGGTGTTTGAGCGGTGGAAATCTTTTAGAGAAGGGAGAACTAGTATAGAAAAATAGAAAAAAGCTAATGCTCTTATTCAGCAAGAGTAACGGGAAACAGAAACAGAAAGTTAGAATTATAAGGCGAGTATCAGATGGATTTCGAGCTTGTTAACCGAAAAACGTAACTTGAATCGTTTTTAGACTAAATTGTGACAACTGATGACACCTGGGTACATTATTTTACTCCTGAGTCAAAACGTGCAAGCATGCAGAGGTATCACACTTCATCTTCAATGCCAAAAGAGCAACAACTATATTGCAATCTGATAAAGTGATAGCAACATGATTTTCTTACACAAATACGTATACAATTAATAATATTATTAGCCACGTTCGCACAATAAAGTTAAGCAGACGATCAAAGAACGGAAAAGAAAACAAAGTTCTGTTTGCTTTCTCCAAGACAATGCTTGCATAAAGAAATTTTGGACGGATTTTCTTCCACCTACAGCATACAGTCGTGGTCTGCCTCCCTCCGATTTTTATTTTTGCATGCCCAGTAAAAGCATTTTTAGGCAGGAAGAAACTTTAGTCAAATAAGAACGCTATCGAATCTGCTGAAGAGTGGTTACGCATGCAACTAAAAGACATTTTTTCGCTGATAACAAACACGATTATTTGAATCTCCAATATAACAAATAAATAGTTTAAGTTTCCCGGATGTAACGCGTACCGGATATAACAATCAAATATTTGCAGTGTCTAAGGTATCATTATACCCGGAATGGACTGTATCAAGATTTTTTTACCTCCCGAAATAAAAAATAGCGATGTTAAAAAGTCTCGCCATAAGTTTCAGTGTATGTATATGATTACTGCCCAGATTATATTAAAAAATCACCGCTATAACAAGTTTTTAAAGAAGGCGGAGAAATGCTACAAGAAGAAATAACGAAGCTGATACAAGAAATATGAAAGAGCGAACAAATACCCAAGCAATGGTCTGAAGCTATTCTGTGCCCTATATACAAGAAAGGTAATATTACAGAACGTAAAAATTACAGGGGAATAGCTTTACAAGATACAGTATATAAAATATTAGTAATACTAATTAGAGAGGAGAGCGAATAAAGAGTATTACCGAAACTGTCATAGGAGATTACCAAGCTGGGTTCAGAGCAAATAGGTCGCTAACTGATCAAATTTTTGCAATGAAGCAGATTCTTGCAAGTTCGTATGAGTTTAATTTATCACTAAATATGTTGTGTATAGACATTAAACAAGCTTACGACATAATCAAGAGACATAAACTGTATGCAGTATTAGAATATTTCGAGTTTCCAAAAGAAATAGTGAATTTAACAAAATCTATGTTAAAAGACACTAATGTAAATTAATGGTAGAAGGTAGGGTCTCTGCAAGTTTTGAAGTCAACAGAGGTTTAAGACAAGGATATCCACTATCACCGATGTTCTTTAATTTGGTGCTCGAAAAAGTGATAAGGGAAAGTTATATATATATATATATATATACCAAAGGCACAGACATCAGTGTGTAACATATGCTGACGATCTAGTACTGCTAAGACGAAGGCCAGGAGAACTGAAAGAGGTTTTTCGAAGACTGGAAATGAAAGCCAGAGAATTCGGGTTGGAAGTGAATGAAGAGAAGACGAAGTATATGGAGATGATGGGCAATGTGGATCACTTTGGACAAGACTTAAAATTAATATCTAGGCAAGGAAAAGAATATAACTTTGAAACGGTTGATAGTTTTGACTATCTGCGGGTGACATTAACAAGTCGAAATGGGGAAAGCTAAGAAATAAATAGAAGAATAACTAAAGAAATCAAAAGCGCTGGAGCACTAGCGAGTTTATTAAAACCCAAAGAAGTATCAAGGGGCGCAAAAATAAGAATATATAGAACAGTAATTCGTCCAACACTCCTATACGCATGCGAGACATGGATCCTCAACAAAGATATAACAAGAAAACTGAACGTTCGGGCAAGAAAGATCCTTAGAAAAATATATGGTGGTGTTGAGGAAGGTGAAATGTGGAGAAGGCGGACAATTCAAGAAATAATGGAGCTATACAGACAAAAATCACGACCATTTCGAGAATACAGTGGTTACGATGGCTGGGACACATCGCTAGATTGCCGGAAGGCAGAGTAACGAAACTTCTACTAGAGATTGAAGCAGGCACGAGACGAAAAAGGGACAGACCAAGAAGAAAATGGATGAAGTCAGTAAAGGCGGATTTTAGATAGTGTCAAATCACAGAATGGAGAGAGCTGGCAAAGGACAGAAAAAGTGGAAAAAGACTATTGCAGCCTTGGGCCACTAGGCCTGCAGAGCTATTGCATAATAATAATGACAAGTTTTTAGAAAAACTTGGAACAAGAATTAAACATAGTTTTCCTCAAAACACAGTCTATATGTGTTTGTTGGTTTGTTTTGGTTTGGATGGGCAATATCTGGGTTATGGTTTTACAAGAATTGCTTTGCATTTAGGCCATATATATACAATGGACCAACCATATACCTTTACTGCGAATTTTGTCTATTTGAAATAGTTCATGTGTAACACATAATAACGTGAATAATACATACTGCAGTCAGTGATTTTTTAAATAAATTTAACTCTGCCGTGATTTTTTGAAAGTTTCAATTTAACATATGTTTATTCAGAAGCCTATAATGCAATTTGCTTAAACTGTAAGATATTTATTAACCCTGAAGTATTGGCATCATTCCTAATCCACTCAAATGTTTTTAAGAATATCACAAATATTAAAAATCTGAAGTTTTCCAAATTTCCAAGAACATATTTTTCGAAGTAGCCACAAGACATTTATTATATTTCGTGACATGGTAGAAGTGTGAAAGACCAATAAAACTTTTTCTTAGAATCAAAATTCATCTCCAACGGTTTTTAAGAATTATTGTAAAATTTCCTGTTTAATATTCTGTTAGTCAAGTTATTTGGTAGTACGAATACAAGTTTAAAAAATAGTTTAAAAAAATATTCCTGGAAAACCGATTTTAAATACATTTTGTGCCAGGAAGGGGATCAAAATTGTACAAACCGTTTTTTTATATTTATTTCCGAAGTACGTTTTTGATGTTTCATATAAATTTTTAAATCAATTTAATTTATTTGCTCGTAAACTCAAAATTGTTATGGAATTTAAAAAGTAAAAATATATTAAGAATTTAATAAAACAAGTAAAATTTAAAAAAACATCCGGAAGAGGAACCGGAAGTTAGACATGCTTACCTGCAGAGGAGCAAAAAAAAAATTAGAAATTACGAAAGTATGATATTACAGGATGGTTAATTCAAACAGTATGCTTTTTGCAGAACTGCTTACTTTCAAAATTAAGTTGAATAAGTTTTTCAAATGATATTTGAACATTAATTTCATATCCCTAATTGAATCCTTATTTGTACTCTCATAAAACCGCTTCGCTTCGGGTTCAACCACACTTAGTCAAACTATTTTTGTGTTAGTAGGTACGTCTGTTGCCCATATATTTTTATTTGAAACCGGAAGCGGGTATGTTATTTCATCAACTATTATGTTAACAATAACATTTTTAAAATATATGTGCTTAAAAAGAAATTTTAATAGTAATCAGTTTCAAAGTATCCAAATGTAGTAGTAATAAGATATTTAAAATGATATTTCAGACAAAGTTGTTAAATTGTTTGTTGTTTTCAAAATTAAGTTGCCTATAAGTTTTTGTGCTGAATGTAGAACATTAGTTTCGTTTGTTCCTGTTTGCACTGGAGTAAAACCCTTTTGCTTATGGGTCAACCACACTTGGTCAGACTAGCTTTACCTTAGTAGGTATGTCTACTATCTGCATATTGTTATTTGAAACTTGCAGTGGTATGCTATTTTATCTAGTATGTTCACAATAGAATTTTCTAAATATATGTATTTAAAGAGGACTAGTGACAGTACTCAAAAGAGCTAAGTTGTTGCAATGTTAAATAAAATATCAAAGTAGGAGCAAAAAAGTAGTATGAAAATATAACATTACAGGACGCTTAATTCAAATAGAATGGTTCTGCCAAACTCCTTAATTTCAAAATGAAGTTGCATAATATAAGGTTTCAACTGATAAATGAATATTAGTATCATATACTTATTTTATCCGTGTTTGTATTCTCATAAAACCGTTTTGCCTGTGGTTCAACCGCACTTGGTTACACTATCGTTACCTTAATAGGTATGTCTACTACCTGTATATTGATATTTGAAACTCGAAATGATACCTTTATTATTCCAACTAGTATGTGAACAATACAATTATCACAATTTATGTATTTAAATGGGACTTAGAACAGTAATCAATTTTGTAGAATAAAATATCTAGTATACAGTGTGTTTAAACAATGTTTCAGATAAAGTTAAGTTGTTACAATGCTGAATGAAATAGTTAGATATTCTTATTAATAGAGGAACAAAAAATAATAAGTAATTTCGCAAGTATTAGCATTATAAGACGCTTATTTCAAATAGAATGGTTTTGCCAAACTACTTTTTTCAAAATTAAGTTGCATATAAGGTTTTCAACTGATAATTAATTATTAGATTAATATACGAGTACTTATTTTGTCGGACTTTGTACTGTCTTAAAACCGCTTCCCTTCTCGTTCAACCGCACTAGGTCACACTATCTTTATCTTAGTAGGTATGTTTACTACCTGTACATTTTTATTGGAAACAAGAATTGAATGTGTAATTTCTGCAATTATTTTGATAAAATATAAATAGGTAAAAAATATTGTAGTTACATTATTGGTTTTGTCTTGTCATAGTTAGGACACTGAATTACAATTTTAGTATTGACATTGAAATATTTGCTTTACTACTAAATATTGGAACCTGAAAAAAATCGATATACAGCTGGGTGTTTCGGAGCTATTTTGATACTTTGATACTGCGAATAATAATAGCAACTTGTATTCAGTTTACTTTGATTTTATCAGAATTAAATTAGCAAATAGTTGCTGCATTGTAGGTTTAAAAATTTATTTTCAATAATATCCATAAACCGAAACAAAATTAAAACTAAAATTACTTAATACAAATCAGTTACACAACGGCGAATTAACAGTCCTTGAACTAAAATAGTGAAATATAATACAAGAAATTGCAATAAAGCACGTTATAGAAGTAAAAACAATGACGGTATCGGACGTTTGGAAGTTCACGAATTCACGATTGATTTTCTTATACATGCTGTAGTACTGCAGCAGTTGCTTCACATCATAGCAGTCGTGTTGCACTTCCAGACAGTGGCGTAGCAAAAAAAATTTTTTCAATTTCTTTATTAGAACATGGTAGATTTTTTCGTAAAAAATTATAATCTTAAGTTTTAGGTTTCAAAGCAGATTTTTAATAATATTTATAAAAAATTATATTTTTTTGTATAGGTGTATAAATATTGTTAGTATAAGAAAATTTAGTTTAAAATTTTCCATTTACTAGAACTACAGGTAAAGCCGTAAAAACGTTATAAATGATTTGTTGATACAGAATGAATATGGACAGTGCGCGCCAGTGAAAGTGAACGTGTTATAAGTTCTATCCGGACCCCTCCAAGCGAGATATACCTGGTCAATTTCAAGGGGAGCAACCTGGTCAATAATGTCCGAGTCCACGTTCGCTGGTTTGCCCATCAGTGCGTGTAGTGTTTGTGGTGTTTCATGGTGTTCTGCGGGATGTCACACCGAAAACCACGATCTGTGACGTTCAAGTTAACAGTTATGGGGGAGTTATGAGAGGTAAACTTGAACTAAAAATTTCTGCTCATTGTCGGACCAAAGACCGGTTTAAAGGCAGCTACCGTTTTGCTGTTAATTCAGTTCGAGGCTGCCCCCGATTTTGAGCTTTTCGGGTAAAACCTCAAGTTTTTTTGTGAAGACCTCCGTACGTGGCGCCCTCGTAAAGTTTTGCAATTGTTGACGCAACAAAATAACCGCGCGGCCACGATTTGCCATTTCAATTTTGTACGTCTTTTTCGTCACGCCGCGCTCGATCGGTGCTAGATTTTTCAGCTCTCGTGCTTTCGTTCGTTAATTGGTGTATAATAATGAATACGTAATTATTTGTTCTTTCTCTACGTTTAAGGTGCGAAATGAAATGCTTCTATGCGTTTTGTTTATATACGAACGTGATGTGGATACAATATTTAGAAATTCGTGGTTTCTAATGGAGCAAATCCAGTTGCAAAAATAATTTAGAAGGTGCCCAAGGTAAAATTATAATATATTGCATTATTAGCTCGTATAATTTGCGAATAACACTTCTAGAATCATTTAAGTACTAAACCTGATTTACATCGTCGGACGATATTAGAAATTCATACAACCTTTAAAAACGTGCAGTGAGACTAAAAGGAACCACTTATTATAATCGACTTATGAGTTTTCATACTAAAAATTACTTTCTCCAAAAATATATTTCTACTTCCGTAAATGCCCACGTACTAGATCTACGTAAACTTTTTTAACTAATTTTAATTGAATGTTTTCATAAAACTCCATAGTTTCCGGTTCATTAAGATTAATTCGCCACAACTGATAAAAAAGTGGAAAACAATTAATTACTTTTTTTATTTTAACCGCTTAAGAATGTTTCCAATAAATATTCGAACAGGAATGTCTACACTGCAGGTTCTTGTTTATGTAAAAAAAACTCTTCCTAAACTTCCATGTGTTATATAACACATAACGGAATTTTTTTATGAAGAATACTTGTTAGTAGGTAGTAGACATAGTTTGTTAAAATATTCTGCTAGTATTATATAATTCACTTTTTTTAAGATTTGGTCATTATCGGTTTATTTCTATTGCTGAAACTTATAACCAATGCCAGTGGCATTGGAAAGTTATGGGAAAGAAACGTAACATTTACTTTGTTATAAGATAACTGCATTTTTCGTGTTTATTACTTAATTGATTCTAAATTTGCTTTATTAAAATACAGTACAACCAATTTAAGCAGAGCTCTACTACAACTATATTTTGAATACAACAAAGCTCTTACAGCTTACTATTTGAATTTTTATTATTTACAAAATTGTACTTCCTGCAATCTCTCGCAAAAAATATATATAAACTTTACCTAAAATACGTATATGTCAAGGAATGTATAACAAATAAGGGATAAGTTATTAAATTTTTCCTAATTTGCAGCAGTATTTATGAGCTAATTTTACTGGTGCACTTTAGATAATCCTCAAATTTTTCTGGTATCGAAACCATAAATCCAAATAATCAAAATTTTACTGTGAAGAAATGTTTAGTTCCTTAAACTTTTTTCAACCAAGAGATTAATAATGGTTTAATTAATAGGTGACTCTATACAGGGTGTCAGCGATGTCAGTCACACAATTTCAATAAGCGAATCTAGATGTAAAATGCAGTCAAAAAGTACGCTTTTGATTTAAGTCCATTGTTTCTTCATAAATTATCGTTAAAGTTAGTTATTTAACATTTTTGAACTACGGATTTCACTTTTCTTCTATGGTTTTTTGAAATCTAGCATGCTTTTTAACAATTCCCGCATTTTTAAGCTGTTTTTAGCGACAGTTTAATGTAGTATTTGACACTAATACATTATTTCACAAATGGAACAATTTACTTTGGTTATCATTTAAATTGTTTAAATTTTCGTAGTTGCTTTTTCCTATTTTATTTTTAAATTAATTATGCCTAGTTACTAGATCTTGGAGGTACAAAAATGAAATTCCGACAGTCCAATAATTTTGCGGTAGCAATTAATGAGGCAACTAACCTAAACCAAAAGTAATTCAGGACTTTTGACGACATTTTGCACCTATATTCGTCTTTTGAAATTTTGGGATCAACTTCCTTGACACCCTATATATGTTTTTATTACACTTTTTTAAAGTGTCATTTTATTTGCTTCACTTTAATACCAATAACACATCAATTATTTTTAAAATAGCAAAAAGAAATTAAAATTGGGAAAACTTAATATTTTTAATATCCGTTAATCATCCACTAATTATATTTTTTATTTTTTTCCTATTGGAATTAAATTAACACAAATAAAATGACAACTTAAAAAGTGTAATAAAACCTAAGAACAAAAAAAGTTATAGCCGTTGAAAAATGGTAAAATTCTTGTTTAATCTTTTTGTCCCAATCAATCTTATAAACAAATTATTTAAAAATAACGCTCAAAGATGAGTATTATTTTGTTTTCAAAGACAACTTTATAAAAATTAATTATGAATCCTTAGCGGGCATTTAAATTTTTTACTCAACAATTGAAAATTTCTGCCATTTTAAACCAAAATGTCATTATGTGACGTATCAATATATTAATGTAGTTGTATTTAAAAATAAGAAGTTGGTATCAGTTCCGGTCTAACCCAGAGTGAAAATTAAAATTAAAAAATGCTTAAAATGGTAAATTTATAGATTATATCTCAGTTTAAAATTTCAGAATAATAAGTTTCAATGCAAAAAAGTTACATGCTGTTACCTCATCTCGTGGTCACCCATATTCAGTGACATCAGCAAAAACCATCATCGCAGTAGCCTTTGAAAAAAATACAAGCTGCCTGTAACCTGTTTATACATAGCTGATGGCCTAACATACATATATTACAGAAAAAAATTATGTAACTAGCGAATTGAAACTAATATATTTAGTATTTAAACAAGAACGTGGAATTTGCCTAATCACCATTTTCTAGGTGCATACCATTTCTAAAATTATTATTAATTGTATTTTTTCTAACACAATTTCTTGGTTTTCCTTTTCAAATGCCACTTCACTTAACTTTCTTTTTTATAGTAGGTACTACTCCAAAATATATGGCGTATCCTTCTCTATATCTTTCATTTATATAGTATTCAGTGACATAAGGTATGTGCATTACATGATTTTTCAGCATATAGCCTTAACCACCATTTAAGAAGGCATGGTATTCGGAATTTGAAAAATTAATTTAGAGGGAAATCCATGAAATTGTACATTTCTGTATCTCAAAGTCTCGCTACCACAATTCACTATCAAGCACGATAAAATTTTAACAAATTTATTTGACAGTTTAAAACAATGCACGGAACCTAACCTACACGTACTGCGCACGTCACACTGAAAACCACGTGCTTTTGTACGTGGCTACGCTAAGCTGAGCGCGCAACGTCACACGCACGTGCCTTTTAATAATACACAAACTGTCTGTCAACCTAATCTGTATTGAAAAACTATTATACTATAAAATTAATTTTAATATTTTTGTATTCCAACAATAACATGAGTCACATTCTATCACAATTTTCTGATTTCATACCATTTCTAAAATAATTATTGTCCGTTTTATTCTTTTCTAATGCAATTTTCTTAAATATTTAAATTGAAACAACTCATATGTGAGAGTCGCGAGTAACATTTAAACTTATGTAAAATGCGTGTAGTAAACAGTTACTTTGTTTTTGAACAGTGAATTGATGGCTTGGTATTTGGTTTACAAACACTAATTAAAATTTCAGGCTTGAATTCCTTTAGGTATATTAACAAAATAATTTGTTTTTGATAATAACGCCCCTATAGTTAACTAATATTTATTTGTTTAATATTGTTAATTAGCTTTTAATAATCAATCAGTCGTATAAATTAAATACTTTATGGTAGTACAACAAATTACTAGGTTATGTGCTTTAACATTTTGAATTCCTAATACATTTTTGGTTTTAAAATAAAGCTGTAAATTATTTTCAAAAATGTTCTCTCACACAAAGAAAGAAAAATACTGTAAATTTAACCACTCTTTTGGAAAAACCCTAAAATTAATTAAAATCAATTAAAGTATTAGTTCACCAAATGTCTCATAAGCAAGTACGTTAGAACGTCACACTTTTTGTAATTTATTAACCTTGAATTCAAACCGAGTTTGAGGAGAGGCACTTGATTATCCAAGGTTTTTTTTAACTATAT
>JABXWE010036739.1:0-10868 GCA_014611495.1 Limonius californicus
TGTAGTGTAGTGTAGTTGTAGGGAATTTTGTTCAGCACAGTTTCAAATTATTTTTATGTAGACAGGGTGTTCGAGATAGATGCGATAAACCAAATTAGTGCTATATATTTTACAATTACTTTTAATACTACATCTCTTACCGAAAAGAATGATATTTCGTAAATTTCAAATAGAACACTCCGATGCTCAAAATAAGTATAACTTACACTAAAATGTAAATAATTTCAAGCCTACAAAAGAAAAAATATGTGAACAATCTAAACATAAGTAGGTACTGGAATTCATCTACTACAAAATACGTTAAAATTTTATAATTTCTGCTATCTATTTATTTTGAAGAACCTATTTTTTGATAAATATTCTATCAATAATTAAATACTCGCTACAAGAATATAAAACAATAAAGAATCCAGTCAAGAAAGATATATAATTGCGTGTGAAAAGGACGTGAAATCCAACCCAGAATTGAAAATTTTGGTGTAAAATTGTGTAAATTACATGTATCTATGTAAATTGTCATTTCTATTCGAAACTTTTAAATAACTCTGTCAATATTAATTCATCTAAAAAAAATTAGAGAGACCTTTTTTGCTAAAACAGAATACTCGTTCAGAAACTACTTACAAGAAAACGATCTCCTTATCAAGATATACCCTAATTTACAAATGTTACACCAACTTTTTCATTTCATGTGAAATTTAATCCACTTTTCACAGTCAACTGTACATTTCTGATCTGTGAATTAAGCTCGGACTGTAGGTCTCCAAAAACTACAAAGGTTATCCAAATTCGACAAGAAACAAAATAATTATTTACATTTTAATAATTGATGTAAAAAACTTTGTAACTTCGCAATTAATTTAAAAATACTATGTGATTTAGATATGAAATAACCGCAGCTATAGGTGGTTACAGTTTTTCGCACATGCTCAGAGTCACCGTGTATATTAACATGATTTGTTTATATTTAATTTTTGTCAACCTGCTACAGATAATCCTCAAGAACCCAACTGTAACAAACTTTTTAATGATAAAATGTTAAATATTATGACCAAATACTATTTTTGTATAAATATAAACATAATTGTATAAATAATACATTCTAACGAAAAACAAAACAAATCGCTATACTAATATTAGTAGATGATTTTTGGTTTGGTTTGGATTTAATCTTGTGTGAAATCTGCATATTAATGGCTTAATATCTGTATTATTTAAAAATTTAACCGGTAGAGAAACAAAATAGCCAAAAGTAATGTTTTTAATAATTCTCCATTCGGAAGCAGTAGTCCGTTTTACATTTTAATATTAACGTTTCCCCCAGAATTGTAGGCTTCTTCAGAATTTTTTAAAGAGAAATAACAAAACAAAATTAGGTTAATGAACTACTACCTCCGAATGGAGAATTATTGAAAACATTACTTTTGGCTATTGTTTGTTTCTCTACCTGTTAAATTTATAAACCTGGTAAAAAAACATACATATTTTCCTGTATTATTTAAAAATTAAACAGTAAGTATTAATAATACTAAATTGCTTAAGCTTAGAATGTTTAAATGCAAATGAAACTCTAGCTGAAATATTTAGTTTGGTTTAAGAACTACATTTATTTTTGTTATTAGTAATTATATGCTTCAACAACACATTTTTGAATCCCATAGATCGTAAGTCCACCCCCACAACGATTAAAACACCCAGTACTGCCACCCTGGCTTTAACCAATGAGAGAACAGTATAAGAATACGTACGTTCTGATTGGTTACCGTAGGGATTACTTCTTATAAATACTTCACACCCAAAGTCAGTAATTACTTATCTAAGTTGCGTTGGCATACTTAGACCTGCCGTGGATGCTTAAATTTTCGCAAAGCAAACCAGTTTGTAATTATTTTAGTGTTGGGTATAAACTTCCATATTTCCATTTCACAGTTTGTGTTAAAATTCTCGTGAGTGTAGTCACCAAATTTAGTTTTGTGCGAGATGGAGAAGCGGTCCGAGTCCTTTGATGATCTGGAGGCCAAATTCTTTACCTATGTTCCTTATCATGAGAACGACTCCGATATCACATGGGGCTTCGACGAGAAGGATGTCCATAATCACTCTTCTCCCCACCAACCAAAACGTACAAGTATCCAAGAAACTCAAGATCACGTAAAGGTAACCCCATTAAAGGAAGTTGCCGCGCTTTCCGTATCTAATTTGGAAATTAAGACAAGTTCATCGAAGAAACGTCGATGGGATCAGGAACTAACAGAAGCCAGTCCTGGACCGCAAGATTTTAGAGAAGTTATTAAGAGACGCCGGCAATTGGTCTACGCAAAAAGTCCCGCAGAACAAGGTAACAATTTATTTATTATGTAGTTCCCCTAACTCTCAGCAAATACTTTAATATATTAATACAGGAAACTTATATAAGTTTAGCATGATGAAATGCGAGACATTGATAGTGGCGTCATCTAAGCAGTTCGGTGGGCAAGTTTCAGTAAATTTGGATAATAAATTTACAGAGTACTGTTTTAAATTCATTTTAATAGTTAAAAACCTAAGCCTACAAAATGTTATAAACTGACAAAGTAAAGTAAAATATCATAATTATCAAATATTATTAATTAAATAAGGGTTTTGCTATAAGAAAGTAAATGGCATTTGCTTTAAATGTGCCATAAATGTTTTCGACAGCTGCCAAATACAAATCTTAGTGGCCCACCAAGCCGCACGGAGCGCTGCAGTCAGTGTCACGAGTTTTTCGGCCAAGTTTCCTGTATTAATATATTAAAGTATTTGCTCTCAGTTTACGAAAGAATGGAGAATGTAAATATAAGGACATTGAATGAAACAACACTGTAGATATCACTATTTATTTTTAGTAACATAAGATTGTGCAATGGCACACATGAAGTCAACATACAGGGTATTGTCGAAATGTACGTTTTCTGTAAATGATCCGCCCCAACTTATTTGTTGTAGAACACCTTAAATATAATATGAAGTTTCAATGACTCATAGTGGGATATATTGAATAAATAAGTAATAAAAACCAATGTCGATTCCCACACAAACTTAAATGAAGAGATACAAATGTAGTAGTAACGTATACGTTGTCTATAACCCATCTTCAGACTAAAAGTGAAACAAACCCTTCAAAAGAAACATATTGTGAAATTGTAGGTAAATAAGTATTGCATAAAGTAAAAACTTAAGATCAAATTAAAGAAAATTAATAAACGAAGCACCTGTGTTAACTTAACCAAACATTCTAAAGCCAAACCGCGAACGCCGGTAGGTCAAAATTTAAAAAATTACGTCTAACGTCAGAAAGACATGTTAATACAATATTTTGAATTTAAATTTTGCGGAAACTTCACATACAAACAGATTTATTAATTAAATTACACAACCTCGTCAAACATGTTGAGGGAACAGACCGGAAATGGTCAAAACAAAATGTAAAGTTAAAAGACTACGCCATCTATGTGTAGAAATATGAAACAAAGCAACAGATTACTATAGATATTCAAATACAAGGTAAGAAACTTAACTGTTAAAGTGTTAAGTTCCTTATTTTATACCTATGTGTAAGTTTTTACTTCATGCAATACTGTTTTAGGTAAGCTTATTTACAATTTCATAATATGTTTCTTTTAAGCGTTTGTTTCACTTTTAGTCTGAAGATGGGTTGTAGACAACCCGAAAACGTTTACGTTACTACTACATTTGTATAACTTCATTTATTAAAAGTTTGTGTGGGAATCTACATTGGTTTTTATTATATTTATTCAATATATCCCACTATGAGTTATTGGGACTTCAACGAATAAAACGCCTTTTTGAATTATCAATAGAAGATTACAAACTGTATCGGTTCTGTTGTATACAAATTTCATATTTATTGCTCTGTCTTCCCTTATCCAACTAACCTAACTTGGCGAAAAACTCAGATATTTAGACTTAGTCAATTCAAACATATTGAACAGGGTAATAGATATTTGCAGATAGCAAAATGTATGGAAAATACTCTCAAATGTATTGTATATCCATCATAGTAGCTTTCATTTGGTACAGAGTGTACAATACTAGAAAACTATACATTTAGCTTTATACGGCTCTGTCGTAATACCGACCTTGGCCTCACTAGTCTACTGGTTAGCGCACTTGCTTATAGATCCAAGGGACCCGGGTTCGATAGCGCCAAGGCCGGTGAGATGTTTTCTAGCGGGGAAACATTAAAAATTGCTGTGGTTGGAATTACCTCAAATAGGGAAAATTCATAGTTAGGGTGTACAATAGGGCAAGTATGGTCTAGGTGCATAGAGATGCTTGGAAATCAAAATACAATACTATATTAAATCTCGCGCCAAGGAAATACAGATCACCCAGCACAAACACGAATGCTTTGTGCAAGATTACTCTTACTTAAAACCCTTTACACATAATGAAGCGACCTTCTCCTCAAATGGATAAAGTCCGGTTCTAACATTTTATTTATTTTGAAATTTAGATAGCCCAAGTTCCAATATTTACCCTAACAAGTGGGAGAATGTTCAGGTGCAACCACAAACACAAAGAGGGTCCTTTTCGCCAGCGTCTACAAGCAGTTACCAACCTCAGCACCAAAATAGAAGAAGAAGCGAAGGGTTTTCTTCTAGGAGATCCTATTCGCCATTTTCTAGGCTGAAACCATTTGGTAACTCGCCTAATTCAAGCACAGAATCAATCGAAACCCCACGCAAAAAATTAAAACACAATGTGAAATTAGATAGATCACTGGATTCAACAGAAGTGGTATGTTTCACCTATATTTACTTTGCAATTGTTTACATGGTTTGTTTTTTCAGGTGCCTTATTATAAAAATTATCAGTTATTAGGAGACAGCCAATTCGTAAGATTTCCGAACAACTTTTAGGGTACAAGCAATTGGTCACTTATTCAGGTATGTTTGCAATTCATTATTTTATATTTTACTGATTGATTTGTATCTTTTGTTGTAGAAGATACCCAAAGCCGTAGAATTGGTTATTGTGTGAGTGGGCAAAAAATAAAGGACCTGCAGAAGCGAATTTCAAACAGAGAACTCCCTCTTGCTGATAAGCTTATTATGCTCATTGGAACAAACGATATGATTTATGTAAGTTACTGAAAATGTTCTGCTTTTTATTATTTAATGTTTAATTCTATTGCTTTAGGGCACCGATTTGGAATTAATGGAAGAAGACTACCTGTCTATGTTGAACTCCCTGAAAGGGGCAGCAAAGCGCATCGTAATCCTAACCGTACCACCAGTACCAAAATTGGCTCATGATGATAGACACATATCTAAGCTGAAGCAATTCAACCAGTTTTTAATGAACTGTGCTGACGGTAAGTTGAACAGGTGTTGCTCGTGGACGTCCATCTTGAATTGGGCGTCTATCGTTGGGGCCATCATCTATGTTAATTAATCCCTGATGTGTTTCTGTAGATACGAATGTGTTTGCGGTGGATTTGGCCAGTCTCTTCATCAGTTACTCCGACACAGTTTCCAACCAATATTTTGAAGAGTTAGTATCTTGATTCGACAACAATATATGGTAATTTTACGGTACTAACGTTTGGTATATTTTCAGATTCTATGGCGGCAGGAGGCGATCCAATTCCAGGGTAGATTTAATTCATTTAAATCGGGCCGGCTTTAGGATGCTGAGCACAGTTTTGGATGTAGGGTATTTTGATAAGCATCCATTTTTAATTTAAATGGTTGTGATTGTAATGACTTATGTAACTATATTACAGATTTACTATATAAAATAAATAATTGTTGATTATAAATTATGTTTTTGTGCTTCCTACGTTTTAAATGTGTTCCTTGAAGAAATCTGGGGACGCGGGGGAATATCGCAAATTATTTTAAGACATTAAAAAATTAAAGTATTTCTCAAAGCAAAATGTAGCAACAAATAAAAGAAATTAAGGATATGTAATGCATTTACAAATATGGAAGCTATAAGCTTAATAAAGATTTTTATAGGCTTTTCTGCTCGATTTTGACGATAAGTCATCAATTTGTAATAGTGAAGGAACACTTAGACAGATAGTGTTTTCAATTACAACGCAAGAAGCAATCTGGCCATTTTTATTTTTAGCTTTTTCTTGATAGTGGCCGTAAATCAACAGGAGGTGCTTGATGATCAGAGCGCGGGAAAATATGCATTTGCATTTAATTTAGCGTACATGCGGGCAATAATTTTCGACATGTATAGGAATTAGGTCCTAGGAAATCCATTTTTGAAAGTTTTATTTCGCATATATTTCCAGAATGTAGTGCATCTTTGCATATATGTGCATCTTTCACTGTTTTAAGACATTCATAATGCATATAATTAAAATTTTTATTAAAATTTTAATTTCTGGGGTATTGAATTTTTATCTGGAAATTTCGCAGTACCCTGTTAACCTTTATTTTACGACCTTGTTCTAGAGCAGGGTTGTCCAACACGCGGGCCGCATGCGGCCCTCGGCAAGTATCAATGTGGCCCACAAGCAAATGAAGACGCAAGGACTTTCAAATGCTCTTTAATTTAATTGTTATTTTTTTCCGATTGATATACGTATTTTACACGATTTGTAAAATTAAATTATATAATGTTTATGTGTTTTTCAAACATATGAAAAAAATTAGAAAGTCTAACTGTTGTTTTAATTATTTTATATCAGATTTTATGTAAGCGCGCCGACTTTTCCTCAGAAGACTCCATGGTACAGAACCAGTACAGTAGTCAAGGCTCCGGCATGACGCTGACTAAGATCGCGACGCGACGAATGCATAGTTCTATTTTTAGTCTTTTAGCAGTCTTTTGCAAAGAAGGTTGCATTTGTTCTTATTGATATGGATAAATAATTATTTATGTCTCAGTAAAAAGTATTCAAATCTAGTGTGCTTTATTACCCACGATTTTGGTTGATTTTAATGACAGTATTTGAACTGCGGCCCCAAACACTTTCTACTACTAAAATGTAGCCCCGAACATCGAAAAGGTTGGACAACCCTGTTCTAGAGAATAAAAGCAGCTTATTGAAGGGATTTTCCAAAGTGGCACATTCTAAGAATTCTTCAGGTAACTAGCTATCTTTTACCCTTTCATCTTTGGTTTTATGACCGCGGAGATAAGAATTATTACCAATGCATACAATTTACAAAAACCAGTAGAATTTTGTTCCCTTGCTTTCTTTTATTATTCAGTTGTTACAAAATAGTGAACAGTTTAACAGGGTTACTTGGTCTTCTTTGCATTTGTTTAAAGCTGTTTGTGGTACATTAAAAATGCTTAAAATTGGAAAATGCCGATCACTGTCGATTGTGGATAAAAAACCACAGTGAACTACAGAGCGTTTCAGGGCCGCCGTGCGGCATGGAAAAGATACAAATACAAGGTTGTCAAACTTATTTATGAGGCACCATAAAATGTAATCCCTTTCACACAAACGCTTTAAGTATGGTAATTTTATTGTAACCCCTAAAAGACGGGTGTTGTTAAATGCCAGGTTCAGTGGTTCTAAAACATTTATATTTTATTAAACTTGAGAGTACAATTTTTGCTAACTGCAATTAATTGTTTATTATTTACATATTTATAAGAGTAAAAAAGAAACAAAACAATTACCAGCTTGATATGCAAGCACTGTTATATAACTGATAAAATAAATTACATAAAATCCATGTGTATAATTCATTTTGAAAATGACATTAGTTTACAAAGAGAAATTCCTCATTGTATATAACAAAACAAATTAAGAACTTAACATTATTATCTTGGTTGGTTAATATTATTTTTGTTTGAGAACTTCTGAACACCTACCTCATTTCAAGAAAATAAACCCGACATGCTATTGTTAAGAAATTACGAATACTGGCAACAGTGTCATTTTTTGTCGCATTGCCCTATCTTTTCCATGCTGCACTGCGACTCTGAAACATACTATAGAAACGGACGGAAAAATTATTTTTTGTCGAGCGGGTTCTAAGCGGGTAACGGATAAAAATCACTGCAAAAAACGTCACCGGAAAAAAATCATGGAAAAAACGTCACTCGGAAAAAACATCACCGGAAAGAACGACACCGGAAAAAATATCACTCGGAAAAAACGTCACCGGAAAAAACTACACCGGAAAAAGAAAACACCTGCAAAAAAGAAAGTTAAACAAGAAATTGCACACAGTAAAAGTCTGCACCCTCACTAACGACTTAATTGCAGTTTAATGGTCAATAATGCTGGATCTGTCTCTTACCAGGATAGATAGAGGAAGACAATTAGTATGTAAATAAGATAAGGCAAATACTTCTTGCATTGTCAACTTATTTTGTATAAAAGAAGAGGGCAAAACTACCCTTTCATCAGTCGTAAGTGTTGCTTCTTGTAATTAGATGCTAAGTCGTGCTTTTAAAGTGTAAAATTGTTGGTAGAAGATGGAAGTTATTAAAAGTAACAAGGGAAAACCAAAACGGTGTTTCGGAGGTTATATGTACACTGTACACAAAACTTGTAGCGATCACCTGATATGGCGCTGCAACAAATCATTATTCTTTAAGGTATGTAACATTATTTTAATTATTTAGATCACAACATATCTAAACAAAAAAAGATTTTTTGAGTCGTAGCTTGAAATGAAGTTTAAAATGGAAGTAGTATTTTAATGTTATTATTTTGTCAATTATTGTGCAAAGGAACTCTCCACACTACACTGGGAAATGGAGATCCCAGTGCCAAAAATCCCCACAATCATCCAGCTGATGATGACTCAGTTTCTGCCCACAAAAGTGTCCAAGTAATGAAGGAGAGGATTAAAGACGTCAGCGAAACCATCTTAAGTATTTACCGAGGAAGTCTCAAAAATAGAAGATAGAGTAAAGGGAAAGATTCCCTTAGAAGACCACGTTAAGAGGACTCTTCGAAATCATAAGAAGAATGGAAACCCTAAAACCCCCACTAACCTAGAGGAATTAATAATTGAAGGTAAGAAAATGCCATTTCAGTAGTAGGTATTAGCAGTGCATTATATTTAAAAATCTATGAATTACAAAATCAGGACTTTTCGTAACTGCTGCATATGTAGTATTGGAAAGAAAAACGGCAATATGCAATATATTTTAAGGGAATGCGAGCAAAAAGGCTTTTACCATAGAGCAATAAAGATAAAGAGATTCAGCGCAAGGTATTTTTTGGGAATAGTATGAATAATCCAACCGCTAGGCGGTCTCAAGTCTGGCCCTCTTGCAGACGGATGAAGAACTATACTTATCTAAGCAAGCACTTGAGCAAGACAATTTACAGAATTCTGTAGCGTATTTCTGCTAACACAGAAATGCAGCGTTGCCATACAAAACGCTTTGCGTGGCGAATCTTCTGTTTACATAGTACTTCCAGGAAGCGCATTTGTTACAGAGAGTGGGGTGGATTATGCCTTTTCATTTCAGCGAAGTTTAGGTCTTAATTCCAGCAATAAACATAATTTCTTCGCAGTTTGAATTATGTAGCATGAGTCAAAGGTAGGGTTTATGTGGAACCTAAGATTAATTAGCGCGAATATTATTCCTACAATTATTAAATAAAAAAATAAAAGTTTAATCGTACCTATTAGGATAATCATAACGCAACTTTGTGTAAGTAACTGCTTTCATTCATAACAATGCAGTATTTTCTTATTTTCGTAAAATTTTAAATAAATTCGGAAGCCTGCAGTTTGAAACTAGAAAAAAAGCCGAGGGAAAAAACCCGGTGGAATATTGAAGAACACTCAAAATTTAAATTCATTGCACTATAAAAAAAATGAGAAGTCAGTGGTATTATATTTTTTATATTTATGTTTTATTAAATATTATGTACCTAGTGTGTATAAAATTTTGAAAATACCCAAAATCTAAATTACACAAAACTAAATCCATCTAGAAGTAACATTAAACCATATGAATCACTCGGGCCTAAAAGTAATTATTGTATAACTAACAGCTCTTAAGAAGTACTCCAAGTTGCGATCGCCATTTACTTGTTGCCGACAAAAATCTGCCAGTTAATTAGGCATTGTGCTTTTACTTAACTGTAATCCGTTTACCTGTGCAGAGTGTCTCTAGTTGTTGAGGGATTAAAAATTGTTGGACAATACTGGTACCATTTATTATATATTTACTGACTACTAACTTACTATGCATTAGAAACGGAAAATTCTTAAAGTTTTGTAAATTTGAAGCATAAAAATGCCTAAACTTTCCAAGTTTTGTTACTAAGTTACTACATAATTGTAACACGTTACAGTTATAGTTACTGAAAATACAAAAGTAATTAAGTAACTATTAAATTACTAAAAAAGCAGGCTTTTCGCCCGATCATTCCCTACGAAAAGAGCTTTAAATTCCACAGATAAATCCATTAGAAAAATTCTGGAAAATAAGCTTAAGAGTTATTGTTCGTCACTTGTTGAGATTTGAATAGCTGCGTCCCTTTGAAAGTTATCATAGTGCAATAATATCTTTATTGCTCTATGAAGTTATGAATATTTGGTAGCATATATCATTTGTTTTTTAAAATTCGTATTACTTTTTAACATTATTCGGGTAATTTTTAATATTAATATTAAAAACTAGATTATTAAAAAAACCAAAACGTACTTTATGTAAAATCGGAACAGTATAAAACTAAAATGTTATTTGCATCAGCTATAAAACGAACAGTATGATCAAGTTATGATAAATTCTTCTGGTTGTTCACTACCTTCTAAATACTGCTCCCAGAGTAACTTTCAAAAATTTGCTTAATCTGTGTAATTATGTCTGTTTATTGATTGCTTAACCAAAAACCTTTATCTGGTAAGTTACTTTTGTTAATCTGTTTAATGCAT
>JABXWE010036740.1:0-23641 GCA_014611495.1 Limonius californicus
ATTACAAACACTGCTAACATTAACAAACGTTGCTTGAATTATTGCATTTGTTTTCAAAACTAAGTTGATCAAAGATGGGTTTCAGTTGAACAAGCCTCGTACCTCCGAGATGTTGTTCGATGGTTAGGCATGTATTATCCCACTTTTTATTTTTCTCTGTAACTACAAACCTTCTTGATGATGATGATGATGATTTGAAAGAGCGAAGCCACATTTGGCCCATTGTACACCCTGACTAAAAATTTTGCCTATTTGGGGTAATTCCAACTTCTGTAGTGATTTTTAACGTGTCACACATCGCAGTGGCACGAGACCTACGGCTTTACTTCTTATCTGACAGAAGGCGCATTTTCAGATTTTTCCCCGCTAGAAAAATCTCGCCGACCTCAGCCAGATTCGATTGCGCGTCCTTCGGATCTAAAGGCAAACGCGCTAACCACTAGACCACCGAGGCCGGCACAAACCTTCTTACCCCTCTTTTTACCTATTTACAATTCTGAATATCCTCTTGCGATTTAGTACCCAGCCATGGAGTAAACTTGATTAAATTATGGATGACGACTAGCGTAATAGAGTATATCAAACATCATATCTAGCAGGAAAACCTATAAATGTCTGGTTTCTCTGCGCTTTGAAGGAGGATTTGGGACAACTTGTAAATTGCATGTCAAAAAGTTGTAATTTGGCCATGAAGAACAAACGCTGGTCAAACATGTTGTATAATGTCGCAGGTATTTGTTTTAATTTACATTGCACATTGCTATAATTTTGAATACATTTATTTCTAATTGCATTTCTTCTTCTTCCAAACCTTATGCTGACTGTTTTTTGTTGTGTTAAGTACCTATTTAATATTGACAGTATATGATCGAATGTGCGTTTAAACTTTCTTTGAGTGATTCAGGACTATTCGCTACCGTTGTATATTCAAAAACACATGAAAAAGCAGGTTGAGTAGTTGTATTTGCAACATAGTTTGTTTAAAAGTAACAGACAACCAGACAGCAACTTTTGAAATGATCAATGAATATGTGTGAACGAATATACATCATTGTTTCTGAAACAATGTGAGGTTATGTGTGTGCTTTGACGAAGACTTTTTGATTGGATTAAGCTATTTACAGTCTTGAGACACGCTGATGTCGCAATTGCGCAACCGTTATAGAAGCGCTAATTCAGCAAATTTAAATACATATACCGTAACTTTCAGAAATATATTGCTACTCTACACATTTGTAATAATAATCAAATATAAGTTGAGGGAGAAATCGTTTTAGGGCCCAGATTTTTATTAGTATTAATTTAATTTTCTTCGTATAAATCTCTCAGTCCGATTAGTAATAATTTTATGAAAAATGTATTTATGCTAAAAATATTTAAATAAACTCCTAAATCGAGGGGCACGGTGCTTGGAAGTTAGGCCGACGGCAGCTACCCCCACAGAATCCAGCCGCCCCCGCGGCCCAGCGCCATGAATAATAAATAGGGCGGGTTCTAACAATGACGTAACTACAATCGCGCCATTCTCAGCACAGATTGGCAAGGATCTGCAGCCCTAGCCCTATTTGGCCCTTCTAAGTGCACGCACGCGCTAGTCTTACCCTTATTCTTATAATATGCATCGGCTAAGTTGCTCCCGTTTTTGCGGATACGTCCTGGCACGTAAACAGGATATATTTGTGTTTTAGGCTTTCCGTACGGGGTTCGCTTTAGATCTTGTGCGATCTAGTACTCGTGGCGGCGGTATCCTGTTGGACATGTGAAGAGCTGCCTAATACGCAGACACTTCAAAATGTAGGTTCTTTGAGGCCCCAAGGTCTGAATCAAATGTGCTAAAATTGTAAGACAGTGTTGTGGTTCTTTTACCACGAGTCATTTGGAGTTTCTTTTTTTTGTAATGAGTGACGGCCGCTGATTTTATGTCGATATTTTGGTAATCTTTGGAATTATCTGAACGGCAGTAGCAATTTGTTACCGTTGCATGGCAACATTTTCAGATAATCCTTTTCAAGCACCGCAGCACTAATTTAAAACAGATTCAAAACAATTCAAATATAATTTTGCTTTGTTGAATTAATTCATTGCTTACACTAAAACTAGAAATTCCATCTTCACAGCAAATCTACATTAAACATTGGATCTAGGTTACATGTATTTACTGACGGTATCCAAGACAAAACACAAATTAATTTAATACACTGTTTAAAACGATCTTATTTCAAGTAATAATCTATACTTGATTTTTGATTTTTATATAAATCCAAAATTTTCTACATATAAATCAAATCTGGAGATCGTGATGGCCACTCTATAGGATCTCGTCTATCACTATTTTAGGTTAAAGTAAACTCTGTTCGTACGTCTATTAAAGCAGATTATTTCGACACTGTTGCTATGAAATGTATTTAGAAAATTGACCGGCATTTCAAATAAATATTAAAACTATGAAGAAAAGGAAACCCATGTATAAGCGATGATATAGTTACAAGAAAACGGGAGCTATTAAAAAACAGAATCGTGACGTTTTTCTAGAAAAAATCGTTCGTTACAGTTTTAATGCATTTTGGTTTCTCGCCGTTGTTGTATGTTTGCTTCTATTATAATCGTTTTCTTTACAATTATTTATATTTACTGAAAATTAATATATCAACTTTTAAGGCTACGAAAAGAAAACAAATAAGTTATTTGTTAGGGTAAAAACCAGATCTAGATTCGATTTAAAATATGTAGGTTTGTGACAATTGTGACAATCAAAGATATTTCTTTTTTTTTCTAATTTTACTCCTTATAAGTAAGAGAATAATATTAAAAAAATAATAGGTACCTTAAAAATGCACTGCTAAGCCATTGCAGTTGTACACATTATAATAGACACTCTATATATCTATTTACATGGGTATGCGTGTAACCACTGTTATATCAAAAACGCCTAGCTTGGTTTCAACCAAACTTTCTCTTTTTCTTTTTTCTTTGTTTTTTTTCTAGTTTCTTGCTTTCTTTTTCTGTCCATCTATGTTGCTGTGCCCCTTTCCTCCCTCTCTCTCCCACTCTCGCTCCCTCGCTCCCGCTTTGATCTTTTTATGTCTAAGTCTTACTCCTCTTTCCTCTGTCTCTCTTCCTCTTTTCTCTCTCTTACTTTCATACATAGTACTTTGCCATGCTAAAACAAAGTGTTGTAAATATTATCTTCTATGCTATGGTATTGATCGATTGATTGAATGAAAAACCTGCATTACAGATTTACAATTATTTTATAAAATTAAGAAAAACTATTTATAAATTGGCCAAAATAATCGTGCTCACCCATTGGCTCACCCATGGCTTTGCGAACCGAAAACAGTATACAGGGTGTTATTGAATTGCAGGGACAAACTTCTAGGGCTTAAAATATACATGAACACAAACATTTTTTGTTAATATATTGCTATGTATAGTTATAAAAAAATAAAATAATTAATTATTCGATAACGATAATCTCGTTTCAAGAATGAAATATCAAAGCTCCACGTTGGCGGCGACCATATTTATATGCGATGTATTTTATTAAAATTAAAATTAATTATTTATAAAATAATTATAAATTTCCAATATTTTCTCCCAAATTTAAATTTAATCCAAATAAGCATATAAAATTTTCATAAGACATCTCAGGGTTCATATTATGTTAATAACGTGGCTTCCCGAATATGATAATTACATACAAATATAAATTAAATTTAAAAAAATACCTGCAAAACTTATCTCTCATTCACAAACGTTTTGAAATGTACTATACCGCAAAGTAGTTCCAATATATTCTAAACATCTGTAGAAATTTGACCTCGATGTAAAAATCTGAACTGAATATGCGTCACTTATCGGTTATGCAGTTGTTAGTAAAGATGCAGGATCATTGTCTCCACCCTAATGTGTTAAAATTGAAGTTATAATACTTCAAAAGTATCAGGAAACTTGTAATGAAGAACAGGTAAGAAATAAATTTTCTAATTTCTTACTTAAGAAAAACACTTTCAACTTTAATTAAATAATTCACTTTGTAGGAAAATCGAAGATAATTAAACACAAACTCCAACTTAAAAACACCAGATAAGTTTTATTGTAATCGAAAAATAACTTATCACAAGTTTGAATTGAACCAAATAACTCTTTGTTTACAAAAATTAAATTCTAACACTTAATCTCACATATTACATGATAAATTAAAACAATTCCGCCTACTCATGTGCAAAATTCGACCAAATTGGCCTTAATTTCAGTCTCGGATCAACAAGACAATATGTGTTCCCCGTATGAGAGCTTAAACAAGACTAAATTTCAATAAAATGCCAAAATCCTATCTCAAAATTTATAATGCACCAATAGCAAACTAGAATTTTATCACCCCTTCTCAGAATTCTTATTAATTAAATTAAAATCGACTCCTACAGCCTAAATAAACAAATCTTTCAAAAAACTAACTTTATAAACGTAATATACGAAAAATTAGCAATCTAATGGTATTAAATTCATGAAGATTCATAACAAAAAATAAACATGAGCTTTCAAATTCAAATTTTAACAAAATTCTACAATTGAACTTCTAAACCACTAAAAGCAATTAACTAAACCTTCATTAAACACAAATATAAACATTAACACAATCTGTTAATAACAGAATAATAAGCAATAAATATAATCTAACCTCCAAATATGTAACTTTCATACAAACTCAAAAGTTCTTATTTTAAACAGTTATTTACCTAAATAAAAGTATACATAAACCTTCCTCTTATAAAACATGAACTATAAACAATAATAATAAATCTTAAATTCTTAAATTAACCTCAGGGGACCGCGGTAGCGCTTGGCTTCGGAGTTATTCTACCAAAGTCGCTCAGGTTCGAATCCTGAGCACTGCACTTTCCCAGGGTGTTTGTGGTGTCTGGGGCATGGGATTTTTCAAGGGTGGGGCATGTTAGACCTGTGAATAGCACGAAATGTGCTGAGCCGGGGTAAGCTGGGTGGGATGGGAATCTTGGAGTAGCCTTCGGCAACTCCACGATCCTTAAAAAAAAATTTAACCTTGACATAAGCAATGTTATAATGTTCATATGAAAGTATTAAAAATATTAACTTTACAGGGCCCCAACATTACTTTAGACACCTCAATTCATCATAAAAATGGAAAATAGACGTCCCCACAACTGTTCACTCACAAATTTCCACTGAAACCACCGAAAATATTTGTTTAATAATAAATAGCAAGTGTTTGTAATGCATTTTTATTTACTCATTATGCAAGAAATAAAATGATCGAGCATCTTAATTCAAACCGTAATAGCATTCTTTGGATGGAAGCTAGGCTTGCTTTACAATTACACTTAAAGAGTGTTTTTTTTTTGACAGAATGAAGAATTAACTTTTAGTTATGTTTCTCAGTTCACTTATTCACCGTCAATATGGTTATCCTTCAAAGATAACCTTTTTGGAATGATAAATTGGTTAACTACAGAGCATAACTAGTGTGTTGGTGAGATGACCAGAAGTCGACTTTTAAGGTTAACTTTTGGAAATCGTTTATGGTTGACTTTCAAAGTTAGCGTTTAGACATCTTTCTTAGTTAACCTGTTTGCTATATGGTTAACTAATTTGTGACACAGTTAACCTACAGTTTAACTTTTGTTTTGATTAATGTGACCTTTTTTAAGAAGTTAATTTTTATATATATTTTGGGTAACTTTGGTTATGTGGGTCTTCTACTGATTTCCGACGCACCACCTTCCCACTACCTTCCCATTTTATTTTGTTCTTATCTGTTTCCCCATTTACTGCATTTTTATCGCTTCACGCCTTAAACTGCTCTGATTCCCTTTTCCCATGTCTTTATCTTTTTCTTGAACTACTTCCTTTTCTGTTGTTCGCCATTTCAGTGATTTTCCTTTCTTCTTACCCTTAGACTAGACCTCAACATTTTGCTCGTTCTCGTTATTGATTCAATCACTCTCTCCCTTTCGCTTTCTCTCTGTATTTACGTCAGTTCATTATGTTTTTTGATTGAACCGCTATGTTCTTTCATTCATTATATATTATCATTGTATTTCATTATTCATATTAATCGGGGTTTTTACTGAATTTGGGTGAATATAAATTTAAAACCTAATCTAGCACTTTTCATTTTTTAAACATTTTCTTCATGTTCGTCATCTTTTAAATTTCCTACCCTAAATCTTCAGTTTTTATTTTATTTTAAATTGTGCTACTGGCGCCAAACAAGTATGTATAAGAAATAATTAATCACTGTTCAGTATTGTGTTGAACAAGTTCTTGTATGTACAGCCACTCTTGTTCAAGTAAGAAGTTAACTCTTTGCTATTAAGTTTTGTATATTGTTAACTAAAGTCAGAAATTACTAATTTTGGCGAACATGAGCCGCAAGGCGCGGCATTTGCAGGTTCCCAATTTAACTAACTTTAGACTAATAATAATAACAACTCTAACAAAACTATATAACAGAGTTCGTAGTAGGAGCGAAACATTTCGTAACAAGTTCCATTGTGGGGTGCGTTAGGGGAATACCCGTTATTACCAGCCCCGCATAATCTATAGGGCCTGTCGGAAGGGTTGCAGCTCGCCGTTATGATTGCCACCGTTAATATTTAATCGAGTAATTAATGCAAGAAATTACCTATTATGTGTATGATTCGAGCCGCTGTAGTAATTGTGAAATACGACTGCTTGAATCCACCGAGAAATACCAGAGCAGTTTGTTGCTTTTATAGCCCACATACTTACGTTCGAAAAAGTCCTGCAAATTTTGGAAATGATTTACGTTTAGATCTTCAATCTGAATATTTTATTCCGACTAATTTTACTAAAAATATTATGAGTGGTGAAAATGTGGGCTGGCTAAAATAATCGAAATATGATCGATAGAATTCGCCTAGTGAAATTCAATACCTTAAAATGATGGTTGTTTTAGTTGTTCTGAAATTTTAGATTTTTCCGAATATAAAGATTATGGCTGAAAAGTCTTACAATGGGCTTCCCCAGTTAGGGTGTGTAATGTAATAACATTTAATGTCTTCAACCCATTATTTTTTACTAATCTAATTTAAAACATACTAATCGTAAATATAAGTTACCGTTCTACTTAAGTAAGTACAGCACTAATCTATTGATCTAATCTGTACCCAGATATAAACTTTACATTAGAAACAGAACAAAACAGACGTATTAATTATTGAAACCTAAACATAAAAATTAATTCTTAAAACACACTGGAATATCTTATCTATAGAAAATATACACACACATACGAGGGCTTTTCTCTTTCTGCTGAGGCTATCTAGCAGGCTGTGATATTTTGAAACTAATTTTGCTTAACATTTTAACGTATTTGTTTACAAGGTTAATTATAGTGAAAGTTGTCAAATATACTTGAAGGTTTTTAAAACACATCATTTTAAAGTAATCTTTTCACCAACAAATCATGGAGGTGAATAAAGAGCATCATCGAGGTGTGATTTTTACAATTTTACGCGTGGTTTAAGCCGTAAAGAATGTTTTGAGGAAATCAATTAAGTGTTTGGTGACAAGTCATGTTGCTTAGCTACCGTAAAGCGGTGGTACAATGAATTTTATCGTGGTCGACTTTCCTTAAATGAAACTTTCGAGCTCCTAAGCCAAAAACGGCAGTTGCCGAAAAAAATATTGGTCTTGTACGAAACATGATTCAAGAGGACCGGCATGTTACTGCCAGGAGTATTCAAGCACCTTTAAAGATTAGTGTGAAAGCAATTGACACCATTTTACACAAACATTTGACGGTACGTAAGCTTTGGGCCCGTTGGATTCCCTACAATTTGACTTTAGCTCAAAAAGAAAACCATGTGGCATGGTGCAGGCCTACACTGGATCGGTTTGACAATGGTTCGTCTCATTTGGCATACAGCATCATTGCAGGTGATAAAACGTGGGTATACTGCTATGATCCCGAAAGAAAGCAGCAGTCGGCAGTTTGGGTCTTTGAGAAAGAATCGGCTCCAACAAAAGTTGTTCGTTGAAAAAGCCGAAACAAAATGATGGTCGCCACAGTTTTTGGAATTACTGGACATGTTTCCATTGTAGCATTGGAGGATCGTCGTACTGTTAATGATGAATGGTACACTACAGTTTGTTTTCCTGAAGTTCTCCAAAATGTTCGGGAAAAACGTCCAAGAGGAAGAATAATCTTGCATCAAGATCACGCTCAGGCGCACACTGCTGCTCGAACGACTGAGTATTTGAATGCCAAAAACATTGAAATAATGGGCCATTCGCCGTATAGTCCAGACCTAGCACCTAATGATTTATTTTTATTTCCGTGTGTAAAGAATAAGTTACGAGGTTTACGTTTTACATCGGCCGAAGAAGCGGTTGACGCATTTAAAAATGAAATAAATAACCTAACGCTGGAAAATTGGAGAAAATGGTTTGAAGATTGGTTTTTACGGATGCAAAAATGCATTGACTTTGGAGGGGAATACATTGAAAAGTTATAAATAAATGTGTTTTGTCACTAAATTGTGTATTATTTTACTAGGCTCAGCACAAAGAGAACAGCCCTCGTACGTCAGAGTACAACAGGACTATGGTTATCATAAAACACATAAATTGTAACAGTAATCACTGCAATATTAAACTGGTTTACATAATAATTAAGTAGAAGATTATAAATTAGCAATCAAAAAATGAATCCAAAGGACCATTCTGACATGTTTAAATTATTTCAATTACACATTCAGGTGATATATCAGAGAAAATTGATAACATTATAAGCAAAATAAGTAGGTACATATAAAGTAATATTTGGAACAAAGACACCCAAGTCGACGGAAAGGATGGGAATATTAATTGATTAAAATCAGGTGTTTTCATATTAAACCGTTCAAGGTGTAATTCTGCATACATAGGTCAAACACTTAGAAACTTTGATACCAGACATATTGAACACGTACGCTCATACAAATGCAAATACCCCGAAGGTATTAGAACATAACCATGCATTGAGAACAAATAATATAATAATATTTTTACACTACTGCTACGATGACCGTAAACTATATATACTGGAAACGATTTAAAATTACAAACGTACTGTAACAAATACACTTTTAATGAATGAACAAATTGAGCCCATAAATTCCCCTCTATTTGGAGATTTGGAATGGGAGATCGGAACCAAGTGGAACACCAAGATTCAATGTAGTGTTAACTAAAAATGTTTATATTGCTTTTGGAAATGACAGATCATATGTTGACAAACGTATAAAGCAGAAAAGGGAATACGACGTTTTGAAATTGTGACTATAATTTTAAACTATTAACTTCTTAAACGTTTATTTATGACTATGCGTTAAATTCCATTATAAAAGATTAGTAAGATTGCTCTTCTATATTTATTAGCCGAGATTGTGTTATTTTAATTTTTTAAAAATATTTTTCAGGTGGCTATTTTTTTTGTTTTGTGGGGTACAATTCTAGTTTTCAGTTCTATCAATTTTTTCTTATTAGTTATTTTAGGGTGGTTTAATAGACCATGTTCGTATTCTAAGTTTCTCTTATCCATTGAAAGTATTTTATCTTATCGTCTGATTATAAGAGCCAGTACGTGAGTGTTTACATACGAGGATTTTTTAAATGTTAACAGGCATTTATTTATAAATATTTTAATGCTACAACTATGCAATCTATATTAATTTTCGATGTAGTATACCTGCCTAGCAATGCAGTTTAGCCGCCAATCTGAAAGCTTTCTGATACCTTCCTGGAATAAGTATTTGGGTGGTATACGTAGCCACTCTTCAGTAAAACAAATAAAAATCGAAGGGAGCAAGATCAGGCTTCTGTGCTACATGCGATGCAAAATCACACTGAAGACTATTTATGATTTCGATTGTTCTTGCATCGGTATGAGGGTGAGCATTGTCTTGAAGAAAGCAAACATAACTTTGTCTTCTCTTCCGTTTGTTCCTAATAGACTGCCTGCCTATTTTTTTGGTAGGAGCTGTAGTAATTAATGAGTTTTGATTTATATTTACTAGTAGAATTCTTGCATAATAATGCGAATTATACTAAATTATAAGCAAAGCAGATCGATTATATTTTACTGGAAGTCATGTATGTATTCGTGTTTTCTTTAAAAATTATTGTAATGAAGATATTTATCAATATAAATTTGAAATCATACTTAAAACGTTTCGACACAATAGCAGGTGCAGTGACGTCATAGGACAGACACGGAAAAGTATAGTTGCAGATTTGCACATTTTAAATAGAAGTAACTGTTTTACTGACCCTACATTTTGAATAATAAAAAAATAAACAATATTTCCATTAAATTTGATGAAAATTATATTAAAAAAATTGATAGTGACGCAGAAGTGTTTTGGAAAAATCCTATTTTATTAGAATCTGCTAGAATGTAAGAATGTAATGTTGTTATGTAGTAGAACAAATTCGAATTCTTACTAAAATTTTGTGTGTATTTTGTGTTCTTCTTCTTCTTCTTGTGTGTATATGCCTGTTGATTATACCGGGCAGTAGCGTAGCCTAACGTGTCAAAGTGAAAAGATCATTTCCAATACATGATTTGAATTGTCGAAGATTTTCTTATGACATCCAAACCCGACGGCTTTAGGTACCTTTCGAAACAAATTTAAAGTATAGTAAATTTCTAAACTTATTTAGATATAATAATTTATGCCATTAAAGCACCTTCCAAGCTTGTTGATGAAAATACTGTAACAATAGTGAGTTCTGTTAAACTGTATATTGGAATTTTTGCAACTATTATACACTGTATCCCACCCACCTGCTAAAGTTTATTATATAGGATGTATATTGGTATGTATTTTCCTGTATAAAACCAGAAAAGCAAACATGAAAATCGGGTGTTTAATGTATTATTGTGGATCGCATAGCCAAACGCTACTGGTGTAAGTCAAACGATTACCAAAGTTAAGCAACGCAGGCTCGGATTACTGTTGGAATGGATGGCCGGTTGAGGGGCATAATAACAGCGACCGGCCGTGCCTTGAAGGGCACGTTAAAGCCGCCGGTCCCGGCTACCACTATAGTGGTAGTCGTTAGGTCACTTCAGAGGGGCTAGCGCAACCTAAACACACTATATAGTGTATTATAACAACGTATTCCGACTGTACCTTACATTTCCAAACCAATATCAGTGGATGTAGTATTTGCCGTGAGTCAGTTGTAAAGTGAACGCGAAGTAGGTTAGTTTATGTCGTTTTCGTTGGACTGGGAGTTTACTCCAAAACAATAAACATTTACGTAATTAATTAGTAGTTACGGCTATTTAAGAATGATAACTTCTGTATACAAGAACAACCTTCTCTGTAAATACATACAACATAACTAATATATGGCACTTTGGGGAAATATTTTCTGTTATGAACTGCATAGCCCACGTAAAATATTTTCTAATATTAGTTATGAATATTACTTTTCTATAAATAATCTTTGTTGAATTACATAAAGCGATCGTTGAAAGCGGGAAATACGATACAGTAAACAACGCAAATCAAAACCAGGGAAGATGAAAGCTGTATGAATCTAGTACCAAAAACGAACTTGTATATGTATGTGCAACTGCTTGTGATACATAAATAATACAGAGATAGAAACTAATCAGTATGTGGGGCGCATTTAACTGTGCATTTGACTAATGTAGTACTGTGAGAGCAATAAAAGCCCAAGTCAAAGTCTTGTCTTAGATTAATTTGTAATTATAAAAATTTTTAAGTGTCATACATTAATATTTGACAGTTTATATTTCAAATTTTATTAGGTCATTTATTTAATTATTTGATTACAACAAGTCACTACAATTACATATTACAATACTGTGAATTTAATGATGTTATCAGTGGAACATAAAATTTATTAAAATATTCACTTCAAACCGATAGGGTTTTAATGCTGTTATTTCATCATTGTGTTTTCTTATGGAACAACATGTTATCATCGCATCATTAAATGGTGAACTTAAATAGTACCACCTATTATTGAGCAACACTAGCTTAAATCGTTTTCTGCATAATGTGGGTTTAAATTTACAAAGAATAACTATTGACCAGCTTGTACTGGAAAAACAACCATTGCCAACATTCGACTCCAGTTTTAAGGGGCTATATTGAAAAGTTGACTCCTCGCTTCTGTGACAAGTGGCTTTCATGTATCAAACGTGGGTTTCTCTAAAGCGAATCCTGGAAAATCGTTGCAGAATGAAGAAAACCCGTAGGTTACGACGGAAAACGTTTCATTGTTGCTTAAGCAGACTCGAAATCGGGTTTTGCAGAAAATGCATCGTTATTAATTGCATCTAAATCGCAAAAAGAAGATTATCGTGGTAACATGAATGGGTAAATGTTTAGGAAGTGGTTGACTATACATTTGATAAATAATTTAGAAAATCCTTCATTAATCATTGTGGATAATGCTTCGTATCATTCAGCTTTAATTGAAAAGATGCCCTCATCAGTTTGGACAAAGCCTAATATTGCAGCTTGGTTAATTGCAAATAACATTACATTGATCCCGAGCTTCTACAAAGTTGAATTGCTTACCCTGGCTAAATTGGATAGAAAGGAAAAACGTTATGTGGTTGATGAATTATTAAGGACTTGTGGACAAGTTCTACGTTTTCCACCATACCACTGTGAGTTTAATGATATGGGTGCATGAAAAAAAATTATTACAATAACCATATTGGCAAAGATGGTTATGGTGATGACAAGGTCACTGTAATGCGGATAAAATCTATACAACAAAGCACTCCAACGGTGTGGGAAAATTATATACGTCATACCGAAGACCTTATTAAAAAGTGATGTGAACGTGAAAAGATTTTAGTTGGAAAGGTTAATGATATTGTAATCCATGTAAATAATTCAAGCGATTCTAGTTGGGATTATAGTGATGAGACTGATTAATTTTAAGAATATATTTGTCATTATATTAAATTAGTTATAGTCAAAAATAGTTTTATTAAATAACTGCATAAATTTTTAATTTTTTCAATTTCATTATAAGGTAACTGTGTTAAGGTTTGTGAATATTTATTTTGTATTTTAAAATACCTTTAAGGTATAGACGTAGTATTTCCTATAGTTTCAGGGTATGTATAGGACATATTTTGCATTTTAACTAGTAGCTTCATCTAATTTTCTAATACTTACATACATGGAGGCTGCGACATAACCTTATTCTTAAACGTCATTTGTATTGGCAACTATAACTTTTACAATTGCCACCAACCATTTCAACTTTACATGTATTTGAAGTTGTTAATTTTACTAACTTTTTTTAATTTTAAACCATACGCGTCTGATATTTCCCTAACCCCTCATCGGTCCTGGTTTTTATTATACCTAGTAAACGCTCGTTATATTAGGAATCGCATTGAACTAAAGCCCGAGTTGGACTGCATTGCCTAAAAATAATTCAAAAATTATTCGTAATAATTATAAGGATTATTTAAAGTGTGCTGTGAAAACTTTTTATGACGCATTGTAGAGCAGATAAATACACAGAGATATTAAAAATCTAGGCCGTTATTTCAATTACCCTGACATTTTTAAGTAAAGTTTGCTTAAAGGTAAAACCGGACCTAAATTTTACTACTAAAAGAAGGAAACTGGAGTAGCTTGGACACATCATGAGGGATAAAAAATATTAGTTGATCCAGCTAATTATCCAGGGAAAAGAGAAGGAAGAGGCAGCGTGGGAATGATAACAACCTCATGGCTACGCAACCTAAAGAGAGTAGTGCACTGGCAACTGCAAGCAACCTTTCAGAGCAGCTGTAAATACGAGGGCAGCTTTTTAAGTTTTTACAAAAACTAGGAAAGAAAAAAATTATTTTGGAGCAAACTGTTTTTTGCATGCGTTCAAACCAATTTTTGAAACATTTTGTCCACTCTGAAGCTGGTATCTCAAAACATGATTTTTGAAGATTTCAACAGCTTCTTGAGGTGATGACAATCGCTTCTTCGCATTTTTTGTTTGATACTCGGGAACACAAAGAAGTTGTTAGGCGATAAATCAGGTGAATACGGTCAATGAGACATTAATTCGATGTTTTTCTCCTTCAAGTAATCAATTGTTTGAGGTGTTGTGTGAGAGGTGGCATTGTCACGAATCATGATGAAGAATGAAGGGACGTTTTTGGTTGTTTTTCCTGATTTCGTCGATGACTTCTGGCAAGCAAATTGTTGTAGACCATTCAGCGTTAATTGTTCTTCGGTCCTCTGAAGGAACGGTTGCGACATTTTCAGTACAAACGAAGAAACAAGCGATCATTTTCTTGGACGTGCTTCGTGAATGAACAACTTTTGTGGAATTCGGTTCACCTTGGAACACCCAAACAGTGCATTGTTGCTTAGTTTCCGGTCCATACGAATATATCCAAGTTTCGTCACTTGTTACGATGTTGTATACGGATTTTGCAGTTCGTCGGTTGAATTTTTTGAGCATTTCCTTACACCAATTACCACGAGCCTTTTTTTGAGTTTAGGTCAAATTATGCGGAATCCATCGGAAACAGATCTTTTTTACAGCTAAATGTTCATACAAAATCGAATGTACTGCAGTCCTCGATATGCCTAAGGATGCCTCTGTCTCACTGTAAGTCACATGCCGATCTTGTTGAATCAGTCATGTTGCGCACAGCATCGATGTTTTTTGGAATAACAACCGATTTTGGTCGACCTTCGCGAAATTCATTACTGACGGGCACACAACTACGATGATATTCTCCAAATCAATAGTAAACAGTCTTTATGATGGTGCTTCATTACCAAAAGCTGAACGAAGCGATTCTATGCATTGTTGTTGAGTTGGACCTCTTCTGAAATCGTAAAAAATCATCCAACGAAAACCTTCACGTGAATTTTCCATTTTTTCTCAAAATTGCTTTTTTAAACGCTCACTGTAAACAAACTACTAGGTCAATTTCTAAACTGCCACTGTTTTCACAATAACAAATGTTAATTTTTACGAAAATAGTAATGATGCATCTCAATGGCGCCACCTAGTGGTCCATTGTAAAAATTTAAAAGGCTGCCCTCGTATGATTCACGATAGTCAAAATGATCGTCAACCTCTGCACGGAGACGGTACATTAAGAAGAACAAGAGGTGAAACCAATTGAATTGTTTTAATTTTTTTGGGATGAGCGATCGCCATAAGCAGAAAATACAATGTAGTAGACGGTGCATATCCCTATATTCATCACAGACGTTTGTCATGTCTGGGATTTCATTGTACCTACTAGAGGTCGGTTTAGGTGGACTGTACTCTATTTTGTAAACGTAATCCAAACATTACATCGTAATAGTGAACGGTTAGGTCAGCAGTGTCATCTTAAAATTTATATCTCAATTTAAATCCGCCTTAAATAATTTGTAAAAATTTCCTCCAATTTAAAACACATTTAGTTCATTATTGTTCGACTCGGGTTTAAAATTTTCTTTGTCATTCTTTTGTAGTATTCCATTAGAGTTATCCTGCTCGCTCTAATGCACTCTCTAAAACACGGGGTAGATTATTACTTAAAACTCAGGAGGGTGAAATGTAAAGAAACTCGCTAATAAATATTTAGAGGGGGCGTAAGCTGCGCTTAAAATTTGGAAGAGTTTCAAATTTACACCGTTAAATTTCTTCCAGTGGAACTTATTAGCGCTCGTGTGGGCACACCAATCGAATAATCCATACTATCCTGGTTCGATGCAACCCCTTTTTTTGTAGTTACCTTTGCGTGTCCGGCCGCAAGCTCAGAAAGCTCGGTCCTGGACAGCTGGCGAGCTTTGCTTCTAGGAATTGAAATAAAGCGTTGAACTTTTCGATTCTCCGAACATGTTATGACGAAAACTTTGATTGAATTACGGTCGGTTAATGGGAAAATGTTTATTCCTCCCAAAGCGAAAAATCCCGGCTTTGAAACACAGAGCTGACCTATTTTAACAAACACATCCAGGATCACGCATGTAAATACGTCAGAGCGAGCTTTAAGCTTTGTGAAAGCCCCATCCAAATACTCGAGAGCAAAGCTCATAAGCCGAGAGGCTTATCCACCCGAAAGCTAATCATAATCAGGCTGTAATTAGTGCTGTTTCATCTACTAAGTTAACTGAAACAATGGAGATGTGTTCTCAGCAAATAATTAGAAAGTTTCGACCTCTTCGTACGTTTTTGGTTCACACCAGCCGGTTCATAAAAATTTCTTGTATTTTGTATTAATTACCGGTTCTAGTTTGTGGCTGGAGTTATGAGGGATGGTAATTAAGTTAGGTCTGCAACATTGTATAGATTAACATTAAGGCCATCATCGTTGGCGAAGTTATCAACCTTCCTGATATTAGCGTCCTTCACTTCAACGTCATCATCGTTATCCTGTGTTATGCTTATGTTACCTCGTCCGCTTATAGTCTTTTCTATATTAAGAGCGCTCTTGTGGTTCCGGCTTAATTGAACTTTATGTTCACTTACTTTCAATTACCGCTTTAAATTGCACAAATTTTTACGAAGTTTCAATCGTAAAAGTTTATAATTGGAAGTTTAGAAGGAACAGATACTAATAATCAATATTTCTGTACCAAAATAAATATTTGCTCAAAATGTTTAAAAGAATCTTATAGGTATAGTATGTATTAAATCTGAACCATTTTGACGAAGATATATTTACTTAAACCACTGGAGAATATCTTTTACTTATGGGAATATTATAAAAATACTGAACTATAATAAATATCAGTAAATACGTCGCCAGAGTTAGCTGGAGTCGTAATATAAAATATATAAAAAAAATGATATAAATATTATACTTCGCACCCTATTCAAGCAAACTATGGTTAAATTTTTGTACTCTTGCAAATGTTTATTGCCTTGTACTATATATAAAGTGTAAATTTAAGTCTCCCATGAAACAAAAATGTTTAAAAGAATCAAATAGGCATAGTATGTATTAAATCTGAACCATTTTAACAAAGATATGTTTACTTAAACAACTGGAGAATATCTTTTACTTATGGGAATATTATAAAAATACTGAACTATAACAAATATCAGTAAATACGTCGCCAGAGTTAGCTGGAGTCGTAATATAAAATGCATAAAAAGAATTATATAAATATTACTCTTCTCACCCTATTCAACCAAACTATGGTTACATTTTTGCACTAATGCAAATGTTCATTGCCTTGTACTATCAATAAAGTGCAAATTTAAGTCTCCCATGAAGGTTATGTAAAACCATAACAAAATAAAGATGTTAGATTCACAAATATAAAAAATACACGGTGTTTCATAAAAAATATATAGTAGATGACAATCATCGTAATCTATTAAATATTAAACACCAAGTGAATCAAACATACGTTTACTCACGAAAAGATGTTGAGATCATTTCTTTGAGTGAATAAATATGTTAGATTCACATGGTGTTTATATGTTTTTATTCCGTTTTGACGGATTTTATGAATAAAATTCAAACTGGAATTAAAAAAAATTCAATCGAGAAATCGTGTAGACTGCGAAACTAATTTTCACACCTTAACAACCAGTTGTTTATATTGTTCTAAAGTTGTGACGCTTTCGGATTTTGTGTGTTTGCGAGACAAAAATGTTTGGAATTTTAGAAGTTCAAGACAAAAACGAAGTTATTGTACCCTCAGCAGTCTTGGACGAAGCTTTGAAAAAGAGTATACGAATTTCTGTGAGTGGAGGAAGAGAAAACATGCAAAAGGAGTAAACGAAAAAATTATTTTGGCTTATATTTCGGAACGGTCTAAAAATGCTAAATCTTCATCACTGTGGTCGTATTATTTCCAACTGAAGAAAATGTTATCTGTGAAGGAAAATATTGATATAAGCAGGTTTGTGATATCGCAATGATTATTATTTATGAAGTTTAAACTATTCATTGTTACAGATTTCATCAAGTGTCAGCTTTCCTAAAACAACAGTCTGTAGGGCACAGGCCAAAGAAATCCAAAGTGTTCACACTCGAAGAAATGGAGAGGTTCTTAGATAATGCTTCTGATGATGAATATTTATTGCAAAAAGTAATTTTTATCATGGGAATTTTTGGAGGATGTAGAATTGGTGAACTGGTGGCCATGTCAGACGATGATGTAGAAGACAGGGGTAGCGTACTTGTAGTTCAAATTCCGGACACGAAGACTCATAAACCCAGAACATTTACCATCATCAATGGAAGTAACTCTGTTTCTGCTATTGACGTTTTTCGAAAGTACAGAAAATTACGGCCTGAAAAGATATCACATAAACGATTGTTCATCAATTACAAGAACAAAAAATGCACGGTACAACCCGTAGGAGTGTACACTTTTTCAACAATTCCTAGAAAAATTGCACAATTTCTAGGCCTTTCAAATCCACTAGAATACACGGGTCATAGTTTTAGGCGTTCAAGTGCAACTCTACTAGCAGACTCTGGGGCAGATTTAGCAGTTGTAAAGAGACACGGCGGTTGGCGTTCGAATAGTGTCGTCGAAGGATACATAGAGGATTCTATGAACAATAAAATCGAAATTTCGAGAAGAATCATTGAGCAATCATCAGCAATCATTAATAATAGATCTGCCTTGAATTCCGCAGCAAGCTCCTCTGCATCAAATTCCGTGTCAAACCAAGAAACTAATCGAGACATTAATTTGCCTCTTCATCCACAATTTGATGTAAAATTTAGTAATTTGAATAATTGTAACTTTTATATTTCATCTTACAAAGGCGAAAACTAATATTCAATGTTAATATTTTTGTAAAATAAGTAAATAAATAGAAATAAACAAAAACCTGTTCGTTTTTGAAATTTTTAAAATGGTTTGATTTCACTAGTGAACCATGAACTCTTTATGACGGTTACTATGGAGTTAATAAAGTCAATTTAAATTGTCAAAATGGAATAATAGTATATTATTATACGAGTTTCATAACGGGCTTATTGTAGTACGCATGGGTTTGGAGCACGACGAGCGTAGCGAGGATGGAACAAGTGCTACAATGCCCGTTATGAAACGAGTATAATATACTATTTTATCTACTTTGAGATACTTGTTATGTAGAAATTCAACATTTCTGATAGAGTTTGTGGTTATGTATATTCGACATCTGACATTTGTCGTTTTATGACCAAAGTGAAAGCAAATGTCACCAATCTTAAAAACCAAAAAGTTACCAAAAACAGTTTAATAATAGAGGATTTTATTACCAAAAACAGTTTAATAATAGCCTCCATTATTAAACTGTTTTCGGTATCATAATGGACCTATTATTAAATCAAAGTAGATAAAAAATATTATTCTTCGCACCCTATTCAAACAAACTATGGTTACATTTTTGCACTCATGCAAATGTTTATTGCCTTGTACTATCTATAAAGTGTAAATCGCCCGTGAAGGTTATGTAAAATCATAACAAAATACAGATGTTAGATTCACAAATGTAAAAAATACAAGGTGTTTCATAAAAAATATATAGTAGATAACAGTCGCCGTAATCTATAATAGCAGAAATATATAGGAGGTACTACTACAAAAAAAATTCCATTTATATACCCACAACATAACGTTCTGCTCTGTGTATTTTTAAAGTTTCTACGCGACTTATTTATTATTTTGTAAAGGAAAGAGCGAGGCGTAGCCTACGGGTTTAATGAATCTATGTATTAATTCCGATAGCCTTCCAGCTGTCTTAACTTTTCCGTTCCCCAAACTCCGCTCTAATAGCATTCCTGAACTAGATTTGATACGTACTGTTTTCGCTATGCCTAAAATATTAGGTATACAATTACAACAGATCGCCCATTATAAAAAAAGATTGTTACATGAACATCGCTGCGGTGAAATTTTTATTGAAAGAATATGTTTTCGTAATTAGCTAGCAATTAAGCATATTTTTACAAAGTGCACCACACTTACAATTCAATATAACTCATTTATTTGTTAAGAGTTATAGCAGTTGGTGAAAGTGAACAGTAAAGGCTTAGACTATTGCATTTAATATAAATTTAAATTGAAAGGCGCCAGTCGCAAGGACCGCTTTAAGTGATTCAACACTGTTTAAATAATTTGTCAATAATTAAATCATAACAAACGTCTTGAAAGTCATAAATACTGAGACATTTAAGTGTTAACAACTGTCGGTACACATACATACTACACAATAACAAACATCAGTGAATATTACAGAACCCTAGAATGAATTGAAATTATTCATTGTAAAATTATCGACTTTTACTGTAATTTTTCAGCAGATCACAGTAGAAAAATATTAATTAGTGTATTGATTTTAATCACTACTTGCTATAGCTTAGGCAAAAATAAATAAATAAATGTATATAATGTAATATATAATATGCGTAATAAAATACATTATATAAAATGTTGCATAAAATCCTTTTCAGGGCTTGTTGTAGATATTTTCTTTACGTTTCTGTCAAAACACACTGGAGCTCAGACTTTGGTAGGATGGCTCTATTTTAGTTCACTGGTGTTAATAATATTTTTCGTACCCTATTCTATGGAATTTGGGACTTCCAATGAAAAAACAGTTGAAGGAATGTAGAAGGATACCATATACATCCTGTATATGGTTTATTCAAAATAGAAACTGAGAAATCAATCAGAAGAATAAACTGCAACAATATCTATTAAGAAAAAGAAGATTCAAAACAATATACAGAGTGTTTCGTTACAAAACAAAAGGTGCAGGCGTAGTTTACAGGTTCAGCTGGTATTATGCTAATTATATGTTTCTTGTTGAGAACAAAACGTTTTTCAAATTGTTTTAAATGTGAATTGGCAATCATCGCTCTGATAACTGATTTCATACATATATACAGTCGACCGTACAGGCATGTAAATTAAATTTTCCTAAAGATAACAAAACCAATTTATTATCACAATACCTGGCCAGATTGTAAATATTGACACACATTGACGTTGCGTGTAATTTGCTGCAGTATTGGGATGGATATTTATGAGAATATAATCATAATCAGCAATCAATAATTAGAAAGTGATAAAATCCCTGTATTAGCAAAGATTTTTTTATTTCAGTGATATGAGGATTGATATACAGCATGTTTCGCAAAATTGTGAAAACAGGTTGACTGTGAAAAATAAAACCTATGTCTTTACCTCAGCCATATAGTTTATAACATTCATTAGAAATATTTAACAGCAATATTTACAATATATATACTCTGCTACGACAACTATTTGCTCGCGGGATAGATGCTCGCCAAGCAGTTTATTCTTAAAATAAAATATTATCTGTAGGCATTGAGTATATGCTGTTGGTTGTCCTCAAAATCTTTCAATTCCTCTAAGGAATGTTTATATCCAAAAGAGAGCTGCCTGTTGTTGCAATTTAAATTATATATGCTAATGTTTATCGTGTGGTTTTAATTTTTAAGTTAGAGTTTAGCATAAAATAATTCTATTTGTATGAGCTTTGTCAAAAAAGTACTATCAAAAAGCATCTCTAATTTCTATTGTTTATCTCCTATTTTGCAAAGAAATTAATTGTCTTCATATACTTATGGTATGAGAAAATATAAGTGAAGGTTTCAAACATAAAGCAAAAGAAATTATTTTACAAAGGTGCCTGAAGAATAACTATTTCGTCTGTATTAGTACGACGAGCAAGTTGATTGTCGAGCAAACGGATGTCGAACAATTGTCTTCGCGAGCATCGCTTCTAGCGAGCAATCGGTGATGAGCTAATGGTGCCGAGCCAATGGTGGCGAGCGAGTGGTGGCAAGCGAGTAATGGCGAGTGAGTGGCGGCTAGCAAATGACCTAAAACCAAGTTATTAAGAGTTGTTGTATAATATTGTCGTGCTATAATCCTGATTTACAAACCATATATTATTGTACGAAGCTATATTTATACATACAAAAGCATCAAAATGTTATGGTCATTTCTGTATTTTGTATGTGTAAACATGTATAACTTTAGGATGGGAATAAACGGAAATTTTGTTTACAAAATTATAAATTAGTACTCTATCCGTGATAGTCATGGATACCACCTTCAGCCCATCTAATTGCGTTTAAGTTAAATTTTCACACCTCAATATGAATCGACATATCCGTGGATTCTAAAGCGTTATGTGACGAAGCCAATAATTTCTCTTTGTGTTTGCGCGGAGGAAAGCTAAATATATTATTTTTGTATTAGTCCTTAACATCCCATTGTTGGGCAAGGGCCTCCCCCATATTTTAAACAACATCCATTTTTACTGTTTCATTCTCCCATGAGGATTGATCGCTATGGGGCAGTGGATCAACAAACCACCTCAATAATGCTGGGTATATTTATGATGGTTTACCATAAGATTTCTATTGTTTACTAAAAACAATCAATAAGCTACGGTCGGCAGGAAGGTTGATACTTTTTTTCTACTTGTCCAGCTATAAAAAGAAATTTTTGCTAAGGAATTTGCAACTTGCAACGGCAATAGTTCAATATGTCCTATGTAGAATTATTCAGCAAAGCGATAGATAAAATACAAATTTCTTTGATGATAGCTATCATCCGGAATGGACGAAGAAGTGGAAGAGGAGGAGGAAGAAGAAGAAGAGTAAACATCTAAGTAGAATCGGCAAAGGCATTTGTTTGTGCATTTGTGTTGCATCTGATCTTCAATTGTATATTGTTTCTTTGTATTCTTAAGTTAATTATCCTTGCACACTTTTCAACTTTACCCTTCCCCTTTTTCCTATATTCTTATTTTTGATTTACTTCTTATCTACGCTTCTGCTTACAGAAACATTTAAGATTCCCCATAATTTGCAAATTTGCTCAATTTGATTATCTTATTACATGACGATGTAGGTAAAATACCCGCTATACAAACAAGTCACTTCTTCTGTCTTAGGCCACGTCGTTGCAGGATTGGTTGATGCTAACGTTTCGCTAACTGTTAAAGCTCTTTGATAAAGCAACCTGCAACGGTTAGCAAAACGGCAGCATGAATCAATCCTACAACGACGCGGTCTAAGCCCGAAGAGATGATTTCATTAGATACAAACCGCGGAAGCTTGTACCGTCACATAACCTCTTATACAAGTTAAATAATTGAAGGCCGTCTATTAGAAATACTCCTTGTATAAGTGTCCCCTCCGGTTTTACCTGATCCCAACTTTTTCATTTGACTATGTTTTTTCTGTTTGAATTTTTTATTTTGATTCTAACCGTTACAAATAGTATAATTTTAATAATTGTTGAAAAATACTAAGAAAAATTGTATTTAATTTTCTATCAAAAATAATCATGGAAAAATTACTACAGCATGTTGGGGAACCAAATAACTTAACCAAGTTCTAATTGTGATTTAGGAAGTGATAAGGGGTATACCAATATAGCAACAAGTTACAATAAATGTTATAAATTCGTTCTTTGTGGGAAAATATAGGCCTTTATTCGTCGAATTAAAGATTGTCATACTTTTTATGCGTAAATGCTTCTTGAATATTCTTATTTTTTTTTTATTTTACACATTCATACTACCGTTCCCCCTCCGGAACCGCTTTCGCATTACTTCAGGGGGGTGCGGGCGTCCCTTACATACTAAA
>JABXWE010036741.1:0-18095 GCA_014611495.1 Limonius californicus
TCAAATGGTAACAGTCTGTGTAAATAAATTCTATCTAAAATTATTTGTATGCGTATTGCAGGGAAGTGATGTCATTTTCAGTAATCTATTGTACTAATTTATGGTACACTGATGAAATGGATATGAGAGTAAAAAAATCACTCACATGTTTCCATCCTTTAACTTAAATAACTTTTATATTTAACATATGTTAAATGATCATATTTTAGCACAGTTTCCATATAAAATCTATAGAGTGTATGGTAACAGGCTAAGTGACAACAAGTTTTCTCACTGCACTACTGTGAATTCGAAAACTAATTCAACTACAACTAACATCAAAAGGAAAAATCACAGAAAAGTTATTACATGAAGAAGTTATTTATAAATTGTTTTATAACATGAATTTTAAATGCCGATATTTGTAATGATTTCAAATTCCTACATATGATGAATGAATCAATGAATGAATGAAATGACTAAGGTGTTAGGTTTTTCCATTGCCGTAATTTTACAGCCTACAAATTATACTTACTTTAGGGTTAAATGACAACAGATTAAAGAAAAAATTTTGGCAATTAAAAAGTAAGAATTAACAGAGCCATAAAAATTATTGCATCTAACAAATAAACTGTCTATTATAGAGCAAACCATGAACGTGTAGGTATTTTAAATGTAAAGAATATTATAAAAATAGGAGCAAAAAAGCTGTGAAAAAGAAAGAAAATATTAAGTAACAGCCCGTCAGTAAACCAATGAATTTCAACAAATGAAAAATAATAGAAGGTGCTATAATTCTGTAAACTATCAATTGTTAACAGAAACAAATTAACAGCTTAATTAAAATGTGCAAGCTTAGCAATAGAAAGACAGAGAACCAATTGCAAACAAAAGAATTGTTGGCGCAGCAGTATGTCAACACTTAGATTGGTTGTCTATACTCTATACCGTATATTCATAATATGGGGGCATCTCTTGGTATGTGCAGATATATTAGCAACAATTGAGAAGAAAAAATAAACTTGTTGAGTGCATTAGTAACTGACACTATATTAAATTTAACATAAGTAAAACGACATCGAAGTACTTACAATAAATCAAAATGAATTAAAAGAGGGTGGAAAATTCACCGAAGAACTTCAAGATTTTTTCAGAATTTGCGCAGCCACTGCTTAAAGTACCGAAAACGGAAGAAGTAATACGGCATATAGGTTAAGTCAATTTTACTTTGTAAGCAAGTATAGGCAACCCCCCAAAATGAACGTAACCATATATTCTACGGGCGTTAAATATAGTACAGACTTTTCTGGAATAAGAAATTCTACTGTTTCAGGTTGTTAGACAAATTGCGTCTATGTTTTAATATTTTCGATTTATATCAATATTTTCATGTTTTGAGGGTTGCCTATCGACATTCCGTGATCATTCCTTCCCGTCTTTCAGCCTTAATGCCATAAAGCTGATATAATGTTACTTCTTCCCAATGTTATACTCGGAGAGGCGCTGTGACTGACACATGGTTTCTAGGACGCTGTAATTTATCAATATCTAATTAAAGACAACAGCATTTTGTTCCAAAAGCGGCAGTACTTATGATACTCTCATCGTTTTGTATATGCCACAATAATTCTAGTGCACATAAGAAATTATTATACTGGCCTTGAAAAAAGAATATATATATAACTTAAATTCGGAGGAATATAGTGTTGAAAACAGACTAGAAAATCCATTTTATAGAATTTTATTATAGAAGAAAATATGGATTAATAACACAAAATATTTACTTTGGATTGCCAGTTGTTTTAGATTTATGTGTTTTACAAATACCACCGTGATAGTGGAAAATTAAGTTCCTACTAATAATATTATGACAACTGGATTATCTGAATCTAATGTCTGGTTATTTAAAAGAAGTGTTAGCGCAGACCAATGAAATATGTAGTTATATGAAAAGGTTAAAGGTATCCATTGAGTAATTAGTATAAATAAGAAAGGAACACAGAACTGTACGCTGTATAGAGAAATAGAAAATAATCAATATATAACAACAGATTTGAAAAGTAAGAGGGTCATCCAAAGTTTCGGTATTAATATTGTTGTATGTAACAATATTAGTATGTTGCAGTATTATATATAAACTAATGGATAAATGTAATAGGTAATTAAATGAAAATGTAAATGATTATGAAATGTTATATATAGTTTTTTAACTGTGATATTTGAAATGGAAACTTAATTTTCAGACATTGGCAGGGATCACATGACCACTCAAATAACATAAGAAGAAATATATTGATTCTTTATTTTTGAGTTTATACTAATAGAGCATAGAACCAGATATAAATATGTTTACATTGAGTACATTGGTAGGAGTATCAATAAAAACGAAAGTGACTAATTTTCCATTTTAAATCGCAAGCTACATTTTTTTAATTTTCTAATCCAAAAGTCAGTAGAATTTCAGTTAGCTGAAACAGCTGGGATTCGGTTTTCGATTAAAAATATATTTTATAATCACATTTTGTCCCCTTTGTTATAAAAGTTTTTAGTTATTCTTGCAGTTACTATTATAACATAAAATCGTAATATTTAATAGTGACGTTTTACATCAGCAACTCATCATATTCCTTCCCTGTTCATCCTGAGGCTGAGGGCAGTCTACCTGAGCGCTGGAAAATAAACTACCGCCAATGTAAAAGACAATGCATGTAGTGTAAGACAAATTAAATTGGTTAAAGAATATAGTGCTGTAATTCTATGAAAATTAGATAAAACTTATTACTGAAGTTAAATGCAAACTGTTCGTAATAAAGTGAAAAAATTGATGTGGTTGCACTACTTACTCATTTTTTCTATAATTTTGCATTTTAATACAATTTTAGATATGTTGCCTGCTAGTTAAAAAACAGTATAAAGGTCGCATATTAACCTAGATACTGTGACAACAGAAAACGATAATTTTAGCTTATTTTGAGCAATTTCAGCAGTTAACCAAAATATCCGAATCAGAGATCAGATATGTGGTTTAACATATTATTTAATTTTATTAATTTTTTAATCATTTTACGAAAGCAGATTAGTATAAATCAGAACAGTATCTTTGATCTTACAATTCTGAATTTTATGTCATCATCATCATAATCATGATCTTTGTTCGTACTGCTTACGCAGTGTTGAGGTGGTATAAGACAAGGCTAAGCTGGTATGTGCTGCTGCACAATAGGGCCCGACTCTGCTTGTTACCGTGTTGGTGCGTAAACGTGCTTAACCTGCCTGGTGTATGATGCGTGTGTGCGTGTAGTGCCTTGTTACTCCTCTAACACGAGGAGTGCCATTAATTTGATCCCGAATGATAAATGGAGCCTGGGACCGACCACTGTAGGAATTAGAAACATTTGCTGACCCCCAGAGCTAATCAAACCGGGAAACATTTGGACTATTACATCGAAAGCCTAATTTGATGTATTAAACATATTTATGCAAGTTACACATAATTTTAAAGCCACTATTAGGCCATTCAAAAAATTTAGTTTTTTCCTAAAATAAATTATGTTGTCATTTTCGTTAATACTGGAATGGATACAAATTAATTATACGCATATATATGTCTGGCTTAGGTTTATCCACAATATTAGGTTTGTGTGCTAGTGGTGAAAACTCAAAAACAAACAAAATATCTCCTTGTCTCTATGTTTCAATACAGTATATATTCCTATACCGTTGGGGAAAGTAACGACCGGTACTCGTTAAAACTGGAAGATTAAATTTTTAACTATGGCATGCGGTTAATGGATAATGATTACGAAACATTTAAAAAACTTTATTCCTTCATCGGAAGTAAAACTTTCCTAACAATACAGTCCTTGTTAGTACCACATGTGTAAATCAAATAGCAAGAATCAGTTTTATTTAACAATTCAGGACAACTAAATTTTAACACACTGTCACACTAATCTCAAGATGTTTCGATTTTTGCTTGCAGTATCTTTCGTGTTTTTATGAGACCTTGTCTTAAAATTTTTATAGTGGTTTTACACTGAATACTTCATCACTTCACATTTGTGTCTGGTTCGCGGTACCTGATGTAAAAATGCTATAAAAACCTTGTTCATAATAAATATAATTGTATTATTTACCTGCAATGTGATATTCAACTTGTACATTTTTGTAACAAAGGCAACACATAGTTCCATATACTGTACATAAAGTATATACATTAATTACAGTGCTTTATAGAGCTTCATTTGTAACAATATAGTCTATTATTTTTCGTACCTACTATCTTTGAATGGCAGAATTAAGTAAAAAAGGAACGTAGAACATCTTACTTTCTAGAAGAAGGGCAGCTGCAGACTGAACCTAAAACAGGCAAAACACAATTACAAAATCAGCACGTAAAAATAACAATTGCACATATTTGGATATTTAAACAAAAAAAAAACCCCCCGGTTAACACTTACAAAACGAAAATCTTAATAAGAACATACATTTTCGTAAGACAACTTTTATACTACTTATGTTAGACATAAATTTTTGTGGGAAACGCGGATACCGCCAGGCATTAAAGTTGGTAGAGAAGTTTTTCAACCGTAGGTATCTATTTGCCGGTGATCAAGCCATAGTCGCCAAGTCAGAACTTATACTACAGTTTAATATGCACCGATTAAGCTAAACAGATAAGAAGTGCAATATAATAAAATATCCCTAGAAAAAGCATACCATTTAGAAAGCATGCAAGTGTCGCACTTCAACTATTTGAGATATAATTTATCATAAAATTATAACAAAGAAATACATACAAAAACGACTAAATTCCAGTAGATGTGTGGCACATTACGGAAAACCATAGAAAGAAACACTAGAAAAGACATACAAAAGAAATTCTGTAACACCATGGTTGCGGCGTCATTGTTTTATATGTAGGCGTGGAAGCTGTACATCAACACAAAAAGCCCTAGTCATATTCAAGCCTCAGAAATGACATTTTTCTGCTTTGCAAAGGATTGGACCATATAAGAAATTATTTGGAAATATGATCAGTTAGCGAATGTATACAGCAGTACAAAGAAAGATTGGCGGAACGTTCATAAAGGCTGGGCAAAGACCGGAATAGTATGAAACTATAAGCCAACACGTAAACGAACCCAGAAAAAGATGGAGCATGGAGTATCAAATTGATAGGCCTACACCACGAAGATGATGATGTTCACTAATTGAAAAAGAACAGTAACAATTCTTAATGCTAACACAGCACGTTAAACTGTTGCTTTTGCAGAATCTAATGACTTTTCGTAGATTTCATATGGGTTTTGGCTAGCCCAGTGTCGATAGCTTTATTTATCAGCATTTCTATTTAAAGTGCAATTTGTTTCATTGGTAGTGAAATTTGTTTGATTGGTCATGAACACACGCTGGTCTCTCATTTCGTAATTCTACAAAACTTTGACAAAATTTGAAATGAACTTCTCTATCACTGCTTGTTACTTTAGGCATAACTGCAAGTTTATACGAGCGGAGTCCCATTTGTGTAACATTCTTCCAGTACTTAGCTTAGAAACTCTATTGCTACTGCATGTTGACGAAACGATCATTTTGGAGTTTTAAAGGATTGCTTGCCACATTCATTCGTCGTTTTTTATTTCCCACAGATCGAAATGTATCGAATTATTTTTTGTCGATAAAGAACCCAGAATTTCGCCATTTTCTAATCCACTATGAGATTCCGGTTCATGATGTATCTTTTGATCAAGAACTTATACAACTGTGCTGTGTCATGCTCTACCTTCACAACAATAAGAGATATGTAAGAGATTTCTGGTGCGACATTGCTAGAATGAGCAACATTCCAATTGCGGATATCCTCAAGTAGATCTAGAAGTTTGGATGGTTTAGGTGATATAGGATTTGGGAAGCTGACGTCGAAGTAGTATTATGAGTCCTTTGTGGCCCAAGTGTGCAAGCGTTTTCGGTTTCCAGAAACTCTTACTTCTTTAAAATTTTGAAACAGCTCTCTCAAAAACGACCTTACACTCGACTGTTCTTCTAACATGGGCGAAATCGCGTTGTCAGTAGTGCCAAGCAAGGCAAGAAAGCGGTAAAAAACACCGTGTATAACAAGCGCGACAATTAACACGGATGCTGCTTGAATGTAGTTACGACATAATATATTCCTCTGGCAGTCATTTCTCCCCCAAAGCGGATAAAGCAAAAATAATTCATTGGTACTGCTGCTGGTACACTGAAGCTGATTTATGGTATTGGATGATTAATAAAAATCTCTAATGAAAGGATAAAAACGGTTCAGAAATAACGTCAAACTAACAAGACAACATCCTGCCTCCCTTATCTATGACAAATATACGACCGCTGAAAGAAATTACTTATTATATATAGAAATTAAGAATACACTTAACAATTATTTTTGAGATTCGGGTAACGAGGGAGCCCTCGAAATCCAAAAATCCGAAATTGCAACCAGCCCAACATCGCACAAGTCTTTACAGTTACTGAAACGACTTCGAAGTTATCATTTATAGTTCAGATTGATGAAGTTGATATACTACCAGTCGGACAAGTTTCCTCATAGGCTGACGATAATTTAATAGTCTAAACTAAAGAATATGAAAGAAGCAAATACAGTATTTTGCCATTAGAGCGATCGTCCATCCACTGAAGATGGACTAAATATGGGATATGTAACGTGGTAGCACTAGAAAGTCTTACACATTTTAAATTACATAAAGCAGGTTTCTGAATATTTTTAGATTTATAAAATACAGATTTAAGTGTTTTTTAAGGACGGAACATTTTTTATCAGTTATATATTAGGTTATGTAATCGTCTACTGACTTTTCTCCTTTTTTTCGGTTAAACACTTAGTATATATATATATATATATATAATATGAAGTATAAGCAAATGCAAAAAACGAACATCGTCGTTAGGCCATGGAACCCACCCATAATATGGAGTAAAGCAATAATTGCATACAGATAAACAAATATAAATAAATTACAACAGAATTATAGTGGTTACAAATATCATAAATACGTTATATTTACGAACTTTTGGTAATAAAATGCGTGGAAGCATAGTGTTATCAGTCCATCCTTGTGGCGATCTTGCGCGTCCCCTCTTGCTTTCAATTTTCCCCTACACTATAAGTTTCTTTGGTATTGGTTTTCGAAACCGAAACCTTTAGAAAAGGGGTAGAAAATGAAACAGTCCTTGGATAGGGAGTCAAATCATAGCAGTACTTTTTATGTTACATAATGGCATTCCAGAAGAAAGAAACGGAATTATCAAAAGTTTGAGATCAATATTCACCATAAAGAAAACGCTTCCCGTAGCCAAATCACCATAGTAAAGTGTAATCAATGAACTCTTATTCGATTTATTAAAAAGAAGGATGAATTTGGCAAAATTTACAATAAACCGCGTAGTGGACGAGGAAAGTAAAAGATTTATGAGAGAGTGCGAGCATACCATTTCAGCAATGGGTAAACCAATATCACAAGATAATGAGATCATGAGATACACAGATACCATGGGTATTTTTGTTATTTTTAAAGATAGAAATTTGTTTAAATGGGTACAATTGTGTAGTTTTGGGTGCTGATTCAGACTTTGTTGACAAAATTTTAAAATAAAAAACAGTTTAAAATGATTTAAAAAAAACTGAAAATCGCTAAAAATCTTTCGTGTAAAAGTTATTTAATGACGTCGTTTTGGATTTTTACATGGTTATGTAGCATTCTTTTAGTCTTCTACGATGTGTCAACTTATATCTTAATTAAAAAAATCTTGAAAATATTAAGTGATTTATTTTGAAATTAAGTAGGCATGAAAACAAACGTACGTTAAGTTTACTTTGGAAACAAATGAAACAGAAACAAAACATTTAAATACTACTAATTATTAAAACTATAATAAATGCTGAAAATGCCTGCCGTTATTTGCTAAACACATTCAACACCGTTTTGCGACAGTACCAGTTACTTTTCGCAGTGTATTACAATAATGAATACCCTTAGATACTTACACCACAACCTGACGTAATTCCACATTATTATAATTACAATTACTTCCATACATTTTAATTTTCAGTACGATTACCTTGGCATTAAAACGATCATTTATATAATTAATAATATTTCTGGCATTGTGTACAAGAGCGCCATCTTTTTGATACTATATTTGAACATTTTGTGCCAAAGGTAGATCAATCTAACAAATCCTGTAAGATGTTTGAAAAATTTCCAAATACCGTTGAGCAGTTAAGTTTTCATCAAATATTGTAGGAGCAATTAGACGATGTCACTTTATGCATTTATGATAATTTTAATATTTAATAGTACTTATTTAAATGTTTTGTTTCATTTGGTTCCAAAGTAAAGTTAACGTGCATTTGTTTTTATGCATGCATGATTGAACATTTTTTCAACGGAATCTGCTTCAACACTCAAAACTGCACAACTTTACTCATTTAAACAAATCTCTATCTTTAACAATAAGAATGATACCCATGGTAGCCTTCTCAATCTGGGACTCGCTGTATAATTTTTTATTGGCGGTATTATGAATATGAAATATCTGATAGTTGATAGTCTACTGGCTTAAATAAAGTTAATTCAACTCAAACAAGGCTTGAATAATATAATATTTGAAAGACTTAAACTGAGATATTTATAAATAAAGCTAAAAATCTTGAGTTACCTATTTTTCGAAGGGTTGGCGCGTACTCTTCCATGAATTACCCGGTATGTAAAGTGCATATTTGAAAAATATTTAAAAATATTTTTGATCTTTCAGCACGGATAATATTTCCGTTGCTATGAGCAATTAGCGATTGCCTAAGTAAAGCATTTTTTGACGTTCCTATAAATACTTAGAAACAGATTCTACAGTTGTGCTGCATATCCAAGAAGAAGGCCATTTCATTTAGCGCTTTTTATTACTTCGTAACTGCCCCTATTTATTTAATGGAATTCAGATTTAAACTCCTCTGATGATCCACAAACAAGGAATTATTACGAGGGCAGCCTTTTAGGTTTTTACAAAAACTAGAAAAGAAAAAAACTTTTTTGGAACAAACTGTATTATTGCTTTTCAAAATATTCGTTTTTAAGATTTATATACTTTTGCATGCGTTCAAACCAATTCTCCAAACATTTTTTCCACTCTGAAGTTGGTATATCAAGAACATGTTTTTTGAAGGATTCAACAGCTTCTTGAGGTGATGAAAATTGCTGTCCACGCATTTTTTGTTTGACATTCGGGAACACAAAGAAGTCGTTAGGCGATAAATCGGGTAAATACGGGCAATGAGCCATTAATTCGATGTTTTTCTCCTTCAAATAATCAGTTATTTGACGTGCTATATGAGAGCTGGCATTGTCATGATGAAGAATGATGCAGCGTTTTCGGTTGTTTTTCCTGATTTCGTCGATGACTGGCAAACAAATTGTTGCATACCATTCAGTGTTAACTGTTCTTCGATCCTCTAAAGAGTCTAACGGAATGGTTGCGACATGTCCAGTACAACCGAAGAAACAAGCGGTCATTTTTTTGGAAGTGCTTCGTGAACGAACAACTTTTGTGGGATTCGGTTCATCTTGGAGCACCCAAACAATGGATTGTTGCTTAGTTTCCGGTTCATACGAATATATCCAAGTTTCGTCAACTGTTACGAGATTGTATACGGATTTTGCAGTTGCTCAGTCGAATTTTTTGAGCATTTCCTTACACCAATTAACACGAGTTTTTTTTTTGAGCTTCGGTCTAGTTATGCGGAAACCATCGGGTACAGATTATTTTCGCAGCTAAATGTACATGCAAAATCGAATGTACTGCAGTCTTCGATGTGCCTAAGGATGGCTCTATCTCACTGTATGTCACATGCCGATCTTCTTCAATCATGTTGCGCACAACATCGATGTTTTTTGGAATAATAACCAATTTTGGTTGATCTTCATGAATCATCCAACGAAAACCTTCACGTGAAATTTTCATATTTTCACAAAATAGTTTTTTTTAAACACTCACTGTAGACAAACTACTTGGTCAATTTCTAAGCTGCCACTGTTTTCACAATAACAAATGTCAAATGTTACGAAAATAGTAATGACACATCTCGATAGCGCCACCTAGTGGTCGTTTGTAAAGACTTAAAAGGCTGTCCTCGTACTACGAACATTTCTCGACAGAATCTTTCCTGTACTACATCGTTGATTGTTCACAGCGTTTTAGTAAATCGTGTGCTAGTGATTTTAATTCGGTTCTTTAATTTAATTATGAAATGATCAGAAATAACATGGAAGCAAGACAACCGGTAACAAGCAAGTTAGAAAGTAGGGGTCTAAAAGGGTTTGGCCACTTAATGAGGATACCAGAAAATAGGTGGTCCAAAAGAGTCTTACAATGGGATCTACCGAGAAGGAAAAGACGTGGCAGAGCTCGGCATTCAGGGAATGAAGGTATAAGACAAGCAATGAGAGACCGGAATTTAGAAGAGGAACAAGCTCTGGATAGATTTATTTTAAGCGTTGAAGCGCCTTATTTTATAATTTATTATGTTTATCTCCTCTTGAAGTCACTGAAGATAGATTTTGCAAATACCACTACCAAATATTACATGTAATTAAAGTATACATATTCTTTAATATTTAATGAGTTGGTTTTCAACTTGTACATTTATCCTGAACGATAGAAGTATAACATTATTGTATATATTTTATATCGCCAATGAGAAACCTCTCATTCTTTTAGTATAAAATCAACACTTTTGAGGTTTGGCTGCCGATCAGGTAATTAATTTAAATATGACATGGTAAATAATCATTGTACAAACTAATGGATATCTATAAGGGATACCTTATCTTTATCGTTATTAGCTCACTAAGTTCATATGTCCAACAAAATGTCGATAAAAATGGACCACGGCAAACAAATTGAAGAACTTCACTGTATAACAAAAAAAAATGTTTATACATGAATATAATGTAGAGCTATGGGACCCCCATATACCTTTCTTGAAATCCTGCCCAACTGGTAGAAGTCGACGTTTGACAAACCTGGATGGATTCTATAGAGGTCCTTTCAAAGTGTTTGACAAATATCACTTGCCTTAAAATGTGTCAATGGTTTCCGTCGGAATTAAAATAGCAAGATTCGATTAAAACCAAAAATTCTGTAGGATTTGAAAATGCACTGTAAATGTGAGATTTTCTTTACATTAAATACATCTGCATTTTAAGGTTAGGATGAGCTATAAACTCAAGTTTATTTAGTATCGGAAACATGCCGTTATATTAAAGAAAATCATAAGATATGGCCACAGCATTTTTAATAATGTATCATCCCGTTTTACAAAATTCTTTATTTATATTGAGTATTGTTATCTTCACATAGCAAACTATGACATTTAATCATCGAAACATGTGAAGGCTGGCTATAGGCTATTATTTATTATACATTTCGAAAAAAAAATGCAAAGAATCCTACCAAGTTTTCCAAGCAAAGCAACATCTAACACTTACCAGATGCGAAAGACTTTTAAAAATTTCTAAAAGGCCTTTAGGCAGCACATTCTGATTTATGAATTCACAAATAACTAGCTGTGCTCTTGATCGCAGACCATTATAGCACTTAATTTTACTTTCATAACTGTCAAAAATCATTCTGTAAGCTATAAATGACCTGACTTAAGCAAAGACACTTTAAAACTTGAAACACCTAAATACGTATTTCACTGGACTTCCATTGTTGACTTGGTGAAGATCTTATCTCCAGAGGTATTCCTCAGTCAAGTTACTTTAGTTACTTCAAGTTCCTCTAAAAATGGAAACTTAGTTGCCGAAATATGTAGTTAGGTGTTGTAAATATCGTGGGGGTAAGGGGTTTCACAAACTTGTAATTACTTGAACCACCGTCGCCGTTCAATCCAATAAAGACACTTGGTTTGTTTTCCATGGACAAATTTTGTAGATCATACTACCATATCCGATGTGAATTCGTACAGAAGTTCTTACATAAATTCCTAAAGGTATCTTATGACAATCTTCTATGAACATTCACAAAGTTCAAAAACTTGATATGGACACTCCATACAAATACATAAAATACAATACGAAAACTTATTGGAAATATGGTTCGTGGGTAAGGATCCAGAACATAATCTTAAAGAATAATTTATTTTATTCTTCTACAGAAAATTTGACAAACAGGTTATGACAAAGTATATTTGCGAGAGTTAATTCAGTGATGGTATTATAACTTCGTACTTATATACCGTGTATTACAAAGTAGCACAACTATTTTCTATACAAGACTTGTATTTATTTGCAGTTATTAGCCATTTTTTACTTAAGAAGTCTGCAATTTCAACGAAAAGAGTAATACACATTGGAGCAATTTAGTTTTTATGATGCTGTACTAGCTTCTTTAGCGTTATGCGGCTATGTCTTTGAATATCTACGTACTTAGATTTACCACCGCTACTACATATAGTGATAATATATGTCTATGGGTCATTAGCAACAGTTGTATAACAATGAGAGTGAAAAAGAAAACTACATGTAAAATGCTGTGGAAACCTAAATAACTATACTATTAACCCTTCCCACTCAGTTAATATATTTTCTTACAATTCTTTCCAATGATATTGGTAGTACATGGTAATTTAATAATCATTGGGCATGTTTAATTGTTCTTAACTTTTGTTCATTCATGTTTTACTGATCTATACAGATAATTTAATATACAAGTAATAAATTTAACATACATTGATCTTTTATGCCTGGCCTCTTTTAAGTAGTAAGGACTTCCTGATTTCTAGGACTTTAAGTTTTTCTAACCTTTGCATGATTATTTTGTCATAACCTGATTGCAACTATTTTTTCAAGCATGTTTACATTTATCATTATTAGAAGGAAAGTATACCAAAATCTTACACGTTTTCGTGAATCCTTGTCCATGGACCGAATTTTCAATAAGTCGTGTTCGTCTTGTTCCAATAAGTGCTGTAAATTATTTTAAATTACCTCTGGTAGCCTAACCAGCAAATCTTGAAACCTCGTGGGTTGATCAGGGTAAATGTGTTGAGTATATGCACGTAAACAAGTCATATATCGATCTTGTATGGTTTCTAATTCAGTTCCATTTACGTTTACACCCGATCTTGCTGAAAAAGAAAATATCATTAGAATAAAAAAGTACACATACCTGCCACCACAAATAATTAATAGTAAATGCTGGGAGATCTGATTGTACTTGCGTAACTTTAGCAGAGTATTCTACCAAATAAAGCAACTTATATAAAAACGATTAGTTAAAAGATATGGTCTTGAAAAAGACTGTATTTTAAGCGAATAGTACCATTTTGTTTATTTATTTTAAATTCTACCTAATAATGCTTATCTAATCCTCATGAGGAGGGGGGGGGGGTACAAAATAATCTTATAGAAAAATTTACGAATTTTTGGTTTAAGAATATTATTTTTCCAGATTATGGTTTTTAACAATAATAACTATTGTACTAGGTGTGTTCAACCCATCTTTGCTTTATAAAAAATTTATTCAACAATTTAATTACAAAAAATTACCGTCACAGTTAAGGCACTTATCCCATTGTTTTACTAACCGGCGTTGCAATACTTCTGCGCCAGACTCAAACTGCCGACCCTTTAAAGCCTATTTCAGCGTTTCGAAAGTATGGAAATCGCAAAGTGATAGATCCGGGCTACAGCGTGGATGCTCTAAAACCCTCCATTTCTTTCGTTGAAGATTTTCTTTTACCACATTAACAACATGAGGCCTAGCATTGTCGTGCAGCAAAATGATCCCACGCATATGTTTTCGTGGATGTTTCCGTCTTATTGTTTGATGAGACTTGTTCAAAATTTCATTGAACACATTTGCCTTGACATTCACACCGGTTCCTTAAACTCTATCAACAAGGGTCCTTCATGGTCGAAAAAAATGTTAAGATCACCTTGCCTGCAGAAGGTTGTGCTTTAAACTTCTTCGGTAGTGGTGAACTTGAATGTTTCCACTGCATCGACGATAATTTACTGGATAGCTCGTAGTAATGGCACCAAGTTTCGTCATTAGCAATTATTGTTAGAAGAAAGTCATCACCATTTTGCCTATAGTCTGTGAGGTGTTGCAGAGATAAGCCCATTCGCAAGCATTTTTGTTCATTAGACAAGAGACGAAGAATCCGTTGCGAACAAACTTTGCTGTAACCCACATTACGAACAATACCATGAACATATCCTACACAACAATTTCTGAAATTTCTCGAATGGAAATTCGACGATTTTCTCTAATAAGGCTTTTCACACATGCCATATTGTTTTCTGTTAATGCAGTACACCGTGCACCTGGTCGCGACTCATCTATTGTCCCCTCTTTTCCATTCATAAAGTTTCGGCACTATCCCTTCACAGTTGGGTACGTAATACATGCATTTCCATACACTGTTTGCATTCGCGTATGAATCAGCAATGGCTGCACCCCCTCAGCGCATAAAAATTGTAGGACCGCACGTTGATCAAAGTTTGACGGATTTTCAACAAGAAGCGCCATTTCAAAATCGAAGTTTTAAAAGTCAGGACAGATTCTAACATTAAGAAACGTTATTTGAATTATTGCATTTGTTCTCAAGGTAAAGTTGATCAAAGGTGGGTCGCAGTTGAACAAGCCTCGTGGATTACTAGGTGATTTAAATTTAACTCTAACATTTCTATAAACAATATATTTGAAATTTATGAGTCTGCTCAGAAAAAATTAAGTCTGCAATGTACAAGGTAACCACAGAAGGATTATTAAACAGTAAAACAAGCCATAATTCGTTGTTTTTCAGCTAATACCTAATGTACGAACTCACCAGATCGACAAAAGCTACTACCAAGAGCTAATTCGCGAAATTTGCCACGTCAACAAAGGCTACTACCAACAATCTTTACGGCGAAACGGTAACTAGATATCATCATTAATACCATAGCGTATATTTACGCACCAATTCTGTAGATCAACAGAAGCTACTGCGAGCAATGTATTAAAAGAAACTCTAGCTAGATTCATCATCTTCTTCTCCTTCTGTCAAGTCTAAGACTTGTTTCCTATCAATGCTCTATTTTGGTGAAATCGAAGTCCAATAACGTACTCTAGCTGATCCCAGAAAGAAGAGTAAGGTTTGTGGGCAAAGTCAGCAGCCTACCCAAGAACAGAACATAACGCTCATAGAACCAATACATTGTGATGAAACTGTAGTTAGTTTGAAAAAATAAAACTTTGGCTAACAGAAGTACTACTGAAATCAAGTGAAGTTACTACAAACTTGTCGCTGCATTCGTCCTATGTTTGTGCACAAATTCACTAAGTCGGCAAGGGTTACTACAGATAGTGTATTAGACGAAACTGTAATTAGATTTAAAAGGACGAAAACCCTGATTGACAGCGGTGCGGTTCTATTGAAGATTAGTTCTTTGTAAGAATTTAGAGGGACTTGTATGTTTATGAACTAATTCACTAGGTTGATATAAGTTCACTTTGAGTAATGTATTACTTGGATTGAATTGTCAGAAAACAACCCCTGATAGGGAGCTTCTATCAACAGTTTTTTGATATAACTGTAGTTCGATTAATAAAACAACGTTGGTTAACAGAAGTACTACTGAAAGCAATTGGAGATACGAGAAGCTTGTCAATAGATTCGTCACATGTGTATGTACAAATTCACCAAATCGCCAGGGGCTACTACGAACAGTGTATTAGACGAAACTATGATAAGATTTAAAAGGACGAAAACCCTGATTGACGGCGGTGCGGTTCCATTGAAGGTTAGTCCTTCTACGTTAAACATTTGGAGGGACTCGTAGTATTTTTATGGACTAAATCACCAGGTCGATACAAGTCTATTATGAGCAATCTATTTGGAATTGAATTACCAAAAAGTACGCCTGATAGCGGCCCCGTTGGATGTTAGTGTTGTTAAGAAAAACGGGTCCTACGTTGTTGCCCACATTTACCAAGTCGAGGAAGGCTACTACCAGCAGTCTATTGGATGCAACTGTAGTTGGTTTGAAAAAATCTTGGGCTAACAGAAGTACTACTGAAAGCAAGTGAAGTTACTAGAAACTTGTCGATGGATTCGTCGTATGTTTGTGCACAAATTTACCAAGTCGGCAACGGCTATTACGAACACTATATTGGACGAAACTGTGATTAGATTTAAAAGGACGAAAACCCCGATTGACAGCTATGAAAAGCTTGTGAAAGGATCCGTCGCTTGTCTATGCACATATTCAGCAAGTCAACCAAGGCTACTACGAGTAGTCTATTGGATGAAACTGTGGTTAGATTGGAAAGGTCAAAACCCTGAGTGACAGCGGTGCGGTTCCATTGAAGGTTAATTTTTCTAGGTAAAACTGTCGGAAGGATTTGTCCTATGTTCATACACTAATTCATCAGGTCGATATTAGTCTACTACGAGCAGTCTAGTACTTAAATTAAATGATAAAAAAAAGCATTACAGCGGTTCCGTCGAAAACTAGTGGAAACGACTATGCAAAACTTGAATATGAACTCATCTATGTTTATGCATAAATTCATCTAACTGGCTAGGGCTAAATATTTATTGCATGCAACTGTAGTTAAACTGAAAAAAACAAAATTGCTGGGCGTTGAATACTTTTGGGCGTGTAGGCTAGGGCAAAATTTTTATTGCATGCAACTGTAGTTAAACTGAAAAAACAAAATTGCTGGCCGTTGAATACTCTTGGGCGTTTAAATAGTATTTTGAACGATATGAACCACACCGCTTTTATGTTCGAAGGTAAACAGAGTATTTTCCCTGAGAACCAGGTGAATTCCAACATTTGGAACAAATAACCACTTATTATTACGTGTATGTACGTAACTTCTAATCAGATTGTGTACTCATGAAAGTAAACACTAGGTAAATCTATCAATAATATACACGTATGGCTTAGAACGCGACAGATTGCAGTTAAAATTATGTTACGTTTTCGTGCACGAATTATAATTTTTATTTCTATTTCTATTGCCGTTGCAAAGAGAGACCCTGTAGTATTCTAATTTTGCTACAGTATAAATAAATCGACATTGCAATTTATTCCAGTATGTGAATGCAGTGTGAATTGAGTTTGTTTTCGAAACTAATAACTTGATTGATATATTTAATAATAGTGATATTCGCCTGCACCAGTAAATATTGTTTGTCTCCGTGATAACCTAGTAGATATCACATAAGATATTATGTATATGTCAATTTTACTTAAATATTTAGAAAGTATATTTGTTAAATAACAAATAATTTCGTTCGTAGATAAAGTATTTCTTGCTTATTGAGATAATCACCTCGCATATTTTGTAATATGGTTAAAATTTTTGTTAATATTACACGGTAGGTGTGTAATACAGCTGCTCTTTGCATTACGGTTGCCAATTTTGTTGTCAGTCCTCCAGAAATTACTATGGGAATAAGAAAAATGTCAGAGAGCTTCTGGAGTTCTGCTGCGAGATTCTGATTATTATTCAATTTTCTGGATCTCAGTGCTACCTGTTAGAAGTACTTCTTTAAGTGTTTGTCAATCAGTATAATATCCGGTCCGTTGGCTTGGCTAATTATGGGGCGATCCCAGTAAAGAAGATATTCATGGTTTTCGAGAATCGGATCGGGTAAATATTTATAATATGGTACTGATTTGTTAAATAATTTATGTTTCAGGGCTAGTTGTTGATGGGTTATCTTAGCTGCTTGATTATGCCTACTTAAATACGCACAATTCGCTATTATTATTATTATTATTATTATTATATAAAATAAAACAAAAAAAAAACAAAGAACAGGCCAGACACACAGGGAAACATCCCTAATCATCGGGAGAAGAAGAAGAAGCAAAATCGTATTACCAAGAAATAAACACAACTAGCATTCTACGTGTTATTTGAGATGTACAGTTTGATTTATAAATTCAATCTCAATACTGTGCCCTCTTTATTTGGTATTTTCCCCTAACAAACCCATAAATTATTATACAGGGTGTCCTTTAAATGCCTTAAAACCTTCAGGTAGAATTTTTCCTTTATGA
>JABXWE010036743.1:0-13838 GCA_014611495.1 Limonius californicus
GCGTCTTCTCCCAGCATGCTTTGGGCGCGTTTAGACGCCATTTACAGCCGTATCGTCTGTCTGTGTGCTGAGCTGTAGAAGTTTATAATGTTTAAGAAAATTGAGTCGCCCGCCGACTATGAGATACGATCTGTAGTTCGGTTCTTGAGTGCAAGAAACTTGGTAGCAGCGTAAATTCACCGTCAGATTTGTGAAGTTTACGGTGATGATGGTATGAGCGACAGTAAAGTTCGAAAGTGGGTGAGAATGTTCAAAGACGGGCGGGTTAATGTGCATGATGAGCCACGCCCTGGTCGACCTTCTCTGATTTCTGAAGATTTGGTTCGTGATGTGGACAACAAAATTCGAGAGGACCGACGATTCACGATTTCAAAGTTATCAATTGAATTCCCACAGGTTTCGAGGTCAGTTTTGTACACCATTGTTTCTGAGAAACTGAATTATCGAAAATTGTGGTCTCGGTGGGTTCCAAGACTGCTTTCTGACGATCACAAAACAAAAAGATTGGGCTGTGCTTTATCGTTTTTGACTAGACACAATCAGGAAGGAGATCAATTGTTGGACCACATCGTTACAGGAGATGAGACTTGGGTGTCTCACATGACTCTTGAGTCCAAGCAACAGTCAATGGAATGGCGACACACATCGTCGCCAACCAGAGTGAAAGCCAAACAGACAATTTCAGCACGAAAGATCATGGCAACTGTCTTTTGAGACAGGAAAGGGATTTTGTTAGTGGATTTTATGCCGAGAGGCACAACAATCAATTCTGATGCATATTGCGTGACCTTGAGAAAACTCTGGCGTGCCATACAAAACAAGCGGCGTGACCTGCTGTCTTCCGGTGTGATGTTGCTCCATGACAAGATCACATGTTTCTACACAACCACAAGGTCTAATCAGCTCTTTTGGATGGGAACAACTGGATCATCCACCTTACAGTCCAGACGGTGATCCAGTGATTTTCACTTGTTTCGTACTTAAAGGAGTTCCTTGGTGGTCAACGGTTCAACGACGACGAAGAAGTGAAAACTGCAGAAATAGATTAGGCAGCTTCACAGGTTGCAGATTTCTTTGAAGTCGGAATTCAAAAACTTGTCGAGCGGCATGACAAATGTTTGAACGAAATGGAAATTATGTAGAAAAGTAGATAAAAGTATGTAGAATATGGAAAAAATATATTTTAATGATATTTACAGTATTTTTCTTCTTATTAAAAAAACGGACCTTATTTAAAAATACCCCTCGTATATATACATCCTAAAATAACTCCAGTTCTATTAGCAACCTATTAAAAACGTAGAACTACGCCATTTGTATAACTTATTAAATCTTTGACTTTAATTGCAATAACGCAAAGGGCATAAAAAACAACAAGGAACTCTTAATGGGCTCCTCTTTATGAACCTCCATGTCTATCCACTGGCAGTCCATAACGTAAAGCACCCACTGTGGTCAAGCTGGCCATTAAATTTATGACGCGTGTCAAAATTGATAAAGCGCTTGCATTTAACGATCAAGGACGACCCATAAACCTGACAATCATTTTATACGAGAACGCGCATAAAATTGGCTCTAATTTATTGACACAGCAGAAAATGTCTACATTTACGATGCTGACCTACTCTTGGGAGTGTTCAAGTGGTGCCTTTCAGTTCGGGCAATATTACCCAGAAATCCACTTACCTTGTTTGACGGAAACGTATCGCGCGTTGAGGGCGGCGACGAAGCTGGCCTGGGGGAGGGAGTCCTCGAGGGAGAAGAGCTCGTCCTTGGTGACGGTGTTGGAGCGCGTTTTCAGCACGGCCTTAGAGCCGATGGGGCTCAGGTATGCGCCGTTGCGGTCACGCAGAGCCAACTGACCGCTGTGGTATTCCGCAGTAAAGAGGCAATCTTTGTTACATGTCTCCACCAGCTTACCTAGAGGAAAGATAATTTTTTAATGGTTACTAGGTTCCAGGTAATGCTTAAAGTAAAAAAGACACAAACATTAAGAATGTAAATTTTCAGGACTGAAACTCAGTACCGTGGGTGTGGTCGAGTTAAATTCATAGGTCTCTACTTTATCATCTTCTTAATAATAATAGCAAGAATGGGTCTCTTAATTGACACTTTCAAATTAATTCAGTAATTTGGGAAGTACTTCCTCCAGATATAATAGTAGCGTAGGAAAACTGCTACAGCTTGTACCGGTCATCCATAATAGCCTTAAAAGTACTGCTTCACCCAAACCCATAACTGTTTATGAGCATACATTGTTTGCTTAAGTTTATTAATTATCGACTATCTATTAATTCAGGGGAAACTAATGAAGTAATTTGGAAGTATTTACGATCCATTGAAAAGGCTGTTATTAAAAATTCCAATGGTATTATTGATCTATAAACATTACAATCACTTTAAGACATTCATTCTTTAAAACTTGCAAAGTAACATTCTAAAACAAAACTTCAATTCAAGATGACGCTGTATTAATAAAAATAAGTCTGTCAACGAAGAAATTCTTACAAATTAACCAAATAATAATAATTCGTATGGCGGCGGTAAAGCCTGGTGTTAGAGGGTTCAGGTCGCGCTAGCACCCCTGATTTGACCTAAGAACTACCACGACCTTGGTAGCCGGGACCGACGGCTTTGGCGTACCCTCAGTAACACGACTAGTCGCTGCTGTTGTACCACTAAACGGGCCACCCGTTCTAGGAATTAACCGAGCATGCATTGCTTCACTTTGGCAACAGTTTGGCCATTTTTTTTACAATTTTCACAGTATATTGAATCATAATAAATACATGTCACCGTCAAATTAAGACTACCTATATAAATTACAATTCAATGGCTGTTTAGGAGTTGTCCTCCTCTTCAGCCGCACCGTTTGGCTGGTACCAGCAGCGTTTAACTATGCGAACGTCCAAAAAAGCACGTACACTTCGACTGCGAAAGGAAAATGTCGGCTTTGAACTTAGAGGATGTAGAGAATAGAAGCAGCAACTGCTTTGCAAGAAGCAAAGACGTCGCCGTTTTCTATGGACGAAGAAACGTCTGACCTGGACCACACAGCAATGTCAGGAGGTGCTGACAATACTTTCTCTCGGAAGGTACCATGGGAAAGAATTTTCACGAAAATGTATACCTCTAACTGTTACAGTATGTGTTGCATATATGTTCCGGGAGTTAATTAACTGCACATTGGTCTCTGCGATGATGAAAATACCCCGAAGTACTTTCTAGCAGGAAACACCTATTTGGCACAAAAAATTTTATTTTTCAGGGTGATAATGCTCCTTGCTATAGAGGAAAATTGTTTAAATATCATCGATAGGATTGCTGACCAACGGGCTCTCCAGGCTGAAATCTAATCAAAAACTTGCGGTAGAGGTATCACATATTTAAAAGAAAACCCACAAAAAATAGACCTAATCTCTAATTCGTTCCTGGTTTCATTGTGCATAGAAGGAGGAATACGACACTGGTAATTGCAAGATATTTCTTCACAAAATTTTGTGTGCTTTAATGAGAGGCTAAATACTATTTATAACTTTCACAATGGCGGCTAGGCGCCATCATTAACTATTTTTTTAAATAGCAATGGGGGTGAGTGACACCTCATTTTAAAGGTATTTTAATGATGCGTCTGATCCTTGAGTTTCATAAAAAAATATTCATCCAGAAAAAAATAACAAATGATTGAAAATAACAAGTTTATGGAAAAAACTAAGAATTAAAGCAAAAAAGGTATGCTTTCAAAATGTTCACCAGTGAAGAATGAAGAAGAAGAAGAAGATTCTAAAACACAACAAAACTTATTTTATACAACAAAGACTAAATAGTTTTAATAGATGTTCAAAGTGTGCTCCTTGAACTTCTTGGCAATAGAAAAACGTATGTAATATCTTTTCCTGTACTTTCTGGAAAGTTTCAACTCCGGTATTTGCACAAGCCTGTATTATTTTACGTCGTTAATCCAAAAAGGAATCGGGTTCTGTTTGAAAAACTTTCGATTTAAGATACCCCCACAAAAAAAGTCCAACGGAGTCAGGTCAGGGGATCGCGGAAGCCATTCTGTTGGACCACGACGACCAATCCATCGCCGAGGATACGTTGCATCGAAATAATTGCTAACTTGTCTGTTAAAATGCGGAGGAGCGCCATCTTGCTGGAATATGATATCCATATCAAATTCGTTTGGATTATTTTCAGCAATCTCAACTATTAAGGGATGGATGAGGTTTTCCAGCATGCTCAAGTACAATTCCCCAACAAGGTTTCCGTCGATTAATAAAGGACCTATGATATGGTTGTTAAATATTCCTATCCACATATTCAATTTTTGCTGAAATTGGTGTGACCTTCCCGGAAAACATGGGGATTTTCATCGCACCAATATCTTACATTTTGTCTGTTAACAAGCCCATTTAAGAAAAAATGCATTCGTCACTAAAACAGATATTGTGAAGGTAGGATGGGTTTCTTGCAATGGTTTGGGTCATGACTTCACAAAATTCAATGCTTCTATCCGGATCATCTTCAATCAACTGGTGTAAAATCTTTCTTTTGTATGGATGGAACTTACGCCGTTTTAAAAACTTTTTGACAGTGGTCGCCGATACATCACATATCGCAGCTACATGTAAAGTTGATTGCTGAGAATGTGCTATCATTTTACCGACTATCCGAATTTGTTTGTCTTCTGAAATTGCGGGTCGTCCAGGGTTTTTCCTGTGTTAATAAATCTCTGCACAAGTTCTCTTAAATGCGTCCTCGAAATAGGACGGTCGGGAAAAAGTTCATTAAACATTCTTTCGGCTTCGTGAAAGTTTCGATTGGCTTCAGCAAAAATAAAAACTGCTTCGGTTTTTTCCTGCACAGTTCGAACATTCGCCATAATAATTATTGTTAGTATCACCGGTTTTAACACTAAATATTCAAACGTGAGCAAATACAATAACTGAATTAAAGTGACAGAACAGAAAGACTAATTATTTCAATTGTTTTACTTGTGTTGTTTCGCCTCCTACATTTTTTTTGCGTTTTGCTTAATATCAGAAACAGATAAATTGGAAATCTGTCATTTGTTTTTGTTTTTCCCAAAATTTAGAATTATACTCAACTCAAAGAGACCTATCAAATGAGATGCCACTCGACCCTCAAAGCCATTTAAAAAAATATTTCAAACTGACGCCTAGCCACCATATTGAAAGTTATAAAATTTAAATATGTACTAAAAAGTAGTGTTTAATCTCCCATTAACGCACATAAAATGTTGTGAAGAAATATCAAGTTGTTCAAAAGTTAGTAAGGGGGAGGACATTTTACGACCGCATTGTATATAGTAAATGGCAAAAAACTTTTTGAAAGTATGTCCAAACAAGTTTCCTCATGTTTTAAAATTTGCGGGTCTTTTTAACAGTGCTGTATAAAACAGCATTTCGTGGATTGAATGTAAGAGCAGTTCACTACGGAAAATTTACTCGTGGACCCCATTGCATTTTTCCCACATTAGCGCAGCCCATAATGAGACTTCCTCGAAATAAGCAAACTAATTTTTAATTTGATTTAGACTGAGCATCGCGTAAATTCCAGATTTTTTCTACTCTATTATTAGTATTATTAACCCTAACGGAGATCTGAAAGAGGCACACTAATGAGACTGTTAGGGCGCTTAATAAATGCTTGGTGATTGTTAATGGTGCACATGTACAGGATTCGAAGAGGCTCGAGATGTTAACGAAGTTAATTAACTTGTTATGAACGTAAAGCATAGCTGCTTGACGTGCTTCGTAATCATTTTTCACCTTTAAAATTACAACCGTAATTCTGCGTCGTGCATTATTATGTCTTAAGGCATTTACTTACAAAATTATAAACCTGTAATGTGTTGTGATGTTAATATAAGCAAAATAGCAGATGACGGATTTTCTTCGTGATATTTGGAATTTACAAAAATTATAGCGTTACGTTAATATAATTTACCTTACTCAAAAATATGTGAATAGTATGTTAAACGCAACAATATGTTTTATGTAAAACATACAACGGTTAGTTAGTTTACTGATTAGAATAAACTGTTAATCGAGTATTTGAGCTAGGGCTAAGTTAGAAATTTATGTTTAAATTTGTCCTATGTATAGAAAAATACGAGGATTGTTCGATAACTACGTGGCCTAACAGAGATGGCGCGAATTCGGAGGAATCTTCTTTACCATTCTGTAAAACTATCCTTTATTAGATTAAAGCGATCTGTCAATTAGTCTGTTTTTGACAGTACGCCAAAGTGAACGTCTCGTGTGATTTTCAAATCAAAGCCGAGCTGGATTCAACACTATTGGAATCCGCTCCTTAGTTTTCAATGGTTAAAAACTGGGTTGCCGAATTTAAGCGTGGTCGTGTGAGCACAAATGATGAACCCCGTAGTGGACGTCCAAAAACTGCTAGTGCCCCGGATATGATTGAAAAAGTCCACCGTATCGTATTGACGACCTTTTGGCACGTATTCGCCACAATCCGAAGAATTTTTTGCGCCGTTTCATAACCATCGATGAAACCTGGGTCCACCATTATACTCCCGAAACGAAAGAAACCAAACAATGGACACACAAAGGTTCTCCGCCACCAAAGAAGGCAAAAACGGTTTTGTCAGCAGGAAAGGTTATGGCAACCGTATTTTGGGATTCTCATGGAATTATCTTGGTCGACTACTTAGAAAAGGGGAAAACAATAAATGGCGAGTATTATGCCAATTTGTTGCGACAACTTAGCGACAAAATCAAAGAGAAACGGCCTCATTTGGTAAAGAAGAAAGTACTTTTCCATCAAGATAACGCAAGTCTGCGATTGCAATGGCCAAAATTCATGAATTGGGATTTGAATTAGTGCCCCATTCGCTCTATTCCCCAGATTTGGCTCCCAGCGAGTATCATCTGTTTCCAAAACTGAAAAAATGGCTCGGCGGTAAGAGATTTTCGTCTAATTCCGAGGTAATCGCTGCTGTAAATAGCTATTTCGAGGACTTGGATTCATCGACCTACAATGAAGGCATTGCTAATTTGGAATATCATTGGAATAAGTGTGTTGAGCGAGGAGGAAAAATAAAATGTTTTTTGTCGAAAAAAACTTGCGTTTTCTTTGTTAGGCCACGTAGTTATCGAACCATCCTCGTATTGTCATCATCATCCATCTGTACGGTTTAGGCCCTTGCGGCCTATTCAGGCAAAATGTCACCTTATTCTTGGTCTACCTACATCTCCCTTCCTTTTTGTTCTATATTCAGTCGCCATCTTTGGGAGGCGCTCTTTACCATTCTGTGTTCATGTTGTTTCTAATAATTTTAGTATTGCATTCTTTAATTAGTCAAAGCAAAGATATGTATGTAAGTCGTCTATTACAGATTCATTTGTTAGCATATCCAGTCTTGTACAACCTTCTACTAATCTTATAAATTTTGTGACGGTCAACCGCTTTTATTGTAGGCACCCTGTATGCGCAAACACAGCATTAACCCGACTCCTCACACTGTTAAATGCGGGAAAAAGACAGAAGTCAAGCTCTAGCTCTCGACCTGAAAATTAGGTAGATTTAAAATTTCCCCCCGGGCGTCCGGAGCAGTGTAATTTACCAATAGGTAATTACTTTCGCTTTATGCGGTACCGTTCACGGTACGTTCGAAAAAGGCGAATATTCGGTTTCTCAAAAATTCCGAAAATATCGCTTAAAGTACCGATTTGGGAAATTTCGTCGTATGACGCAATATTGAAAAATCTATCAAAAGCAAGTGGTTTCGAGGGAAGCTAACTAAAACAACTCCACCACTACACCCAGGGACTGACTCAAGCTTTCCACCTCTCTGCAGGGGCAATTTTTCATCGAAAAGGGTAAATTTTCAAAACCTCTGTTAGCCACGCTTCAGCTGCTCCATTAAGTTTACCGGGGGAGACCACCGGAAACGCACGCCGTTAATTGTGAAATTTTCTGCAATTACTTTATATTTTGAACGTTTTATTCAAAGAACTTTAGCGATTTAAAAAAACACTGCGTGCACAAGGTATTTCTGCAGTATCTTTCTTTCATGTATTAATAGCTTAGATTTAATTGTTTTGGGTTCACCTGTGCGGGACCTTGTTTAATGTTAAGATTGTTAATTTCAAACTGTGTTTTTTTAAATAATGTTTACCTTTATTCGTCTACCCCGTTTTCACTGTTCTGGTGCTATCCATTTCCATTCGTTCTAGGTGTCCATACCAAACAAGTCTTTTAGTTTCTATGGCATTGATTATGGAACCATCTACCAGTATGGCAGTATTTAGTGAAGTTATTAAATTTTTACGTATTAACTGTAGAAAATAAGAATACCACGGTGTGCAGGTGAACTCGGTTTTAGCAACCGTAGGCAACACTCAGTACATGGACATAACCTTACATTCTACATTACAAGTTTATGTAAAAAGAGCTATTATAATTCATTTGCGAAAATTGCATGAACGTTTCAATATCTTCCCGTTAATTGCATTTCTATTCAACTTGTGATAAATTTCTTAGGTTGCCCAGCGACATTTCGTAATTTCCCAGTCCATCGCAGAGGTCCCTTTGCCCTAAAGCTGATACAGTGTTACCTCTCACCAATTCTATATTCTAAAATACACGCTGGGTAAACTTTACCAACTTAAAATAAAAATATTTCAAATACAGATGAGAGAAGGTCAAATTTTAAAACGTAACGAAACCTTAGTTAGATTCGAAACGGTTTGTTTCGTTATCTTGAAAGAGATAAATTTTCTCTTAATTTACCCTAGAAAACAATTTAAATGATAAAATGTCGAGGAGAATTATCGTACAATAGCTGGACAACGTCCTTAAGGCAATTTTAATGGCGTCGTGTCTTATCTGGAGTAGAAGTGAGATAATGTAATTTCATTAAATTAAATGTTTAAAATGTTTCGGAAAATGTACGTTAAACCTGGAAAGGTGACCAATTAAGTAAGGATACGCGCATATATAAGTGTGTTTGAGCGCTTTAATCAATAAGTACGAACAGAAGGCTACCAAACACATTAGATGCAGTTTTTTGGAAGAAAAAATATTGCAATCATTAACGCCTGTTCAAAAGTGAGTTGCCAAGATATAAAATTCTGTAGAACAATAGTCCGCACTAGAAAAACTATGTGGAAAATTGTTGGAGAAACCAGAAAAATAATTAAATCCCTAAATTTTCAATTTTTTATTTGTATGCTTCTTTATTCAAAATACCGTGAATTCAAAAAGTAATTACATAACGGTTGGCCATGGAATAATAAAATAATGTCTAATGCAAGCTTTATATACCAATTGACGTTTAGGCACAGCCTTTCTAGCGCCATCTAGCGCAAGCGCCAGTACCTAACCGGCAGTGGTATGTTAGGTTAAGTTCCATGGAAATGTAATTAATCAATTTTTGAAGAAATGAGTTCTATTATTTCAATTTAGACGATAACAGTAACAACTAAATTATTACTCTATTAAACCAATCATAACAAGTAGGTAATCATTAAAATTGGAAATTATAATTTTTTAATTTCACACGTACAGAAAAATAAACATAAAAAACTAAAGAAGCTGTTCAAAATGACCACCGTTTTTCTGCTGACACAAATTTACTCGCCTTTTCATACCGTTAAAAGCATTTATAAGAATTTGAGGAGTTATATTGGCACACTGTTCCGTAATTCTGTTTTGCAGTTCCCGGATATTGTTAATACGGGTCTTGCATACATTATTCTTCAGATAAGGGAATATAAAGTAATTTAAAATAGTCAAGCCTGGTGGAAATTCTGGATTTCAACGTAAATTAATTATACGATAGTCAAAAAATTCACGAAGGTAATTGAGGGTCTCTTGAGCGGTGTGGGCCGTCGCGCCATCCTGTTGGAAGTAGCCTTGCTGGAGCTCATCCTCATGAAGCTGATTAATAGATTCACGTACAATATTCCGGTATCTCTGAGCAGTAACAGTTTCGTGGAAAAATATGGGTCCGATAATACGTATTCGAGACGCGGCAATGCGAACACCAACTTGTAACGAGTGAAGGGGAGATTCGCGAAAAGTATGCGGAAACTTAATTAAATTTTCAATATAAACTTATGACAACAACAACAGTGATGACAGTTAATGAATTTTGAAGCTTGCATTAGACATTACTTTTATTTTCCATGGCCAACCCATATGTAATTACTTTTTGAACTCACGGTAGGAGGGATCGCTGCACAACATTATTTTTGAACTTCATAATAAGAAATATAATTATTTTTCAATAATTTTGATTTTAACACCCATTTACTCAACTCAATATTGGTACAATAGCAGTCTTAGAGGGGGGAAGAGATTTCAATAATCATCATATAGTTCACTCACAACATTCCTCAACGGAATACGAACCCGCATTATACAGAATCGTCCCTCAAAATCTTTTCAGTACTACATTTATCAATTGTACCTAAAATAATGTTCTTACCTCCCAAAGAGAGATATTTATTGTTGCAAGTGTGCAGGGCGTACTTTCCAGATTCGTCGGCGCGGAATTCCAAAGTGAAGAGGGTGTCCTCGCCCCAAGGAATGTTAGCGTCCACGTGGATCTCGTCCAAATTCTCAGACAGATGGGCGAACCGTTTTCGGCCAACCGAACGAAGATTAACCTGCAATGGATTTAATGAGAATCATCGCTCTATACAAGTCATTTGAAACTCAGGAATTCACTTTTAATATTAAATTTAAAGTGGTTTAATTAACTTAAGTATTGGTTGAAATTTAAGGAAGGAATGGTAACACCAGAAAGTATCAATAAGGAAGTAAGTACACGTTAGCGATACTATTCCTGAAATGAACACATTTATGTGTGTTGGCTCTGTGTTAAATAACCCACCTGTGGTCGTGCAGCGAGATGCACATGCCAAAATTCAGCATCTCCGGGCACCTTAGCGGTGCAGGTGAGCTTGTCCGAGCTGGAGCCCAGGAAATAGCCGCGCACCACATTGCGGAACGCCCATCGCCCGGTTCCGTCTTCGGCGACGCTGATCTGGAACTTACAGCCGGGGTCCTTCTCGTCACTTTCGCAGGTTACGTTGCCGAAGGAGTCCACAGCCAGGTACTTGTCGAGATGTGACCTCAAATAAATGTAGCCTGGAAAGAAAAAAGAGGAAAGGAATTAGACTGAATGGAAGCTGGCCACGTTCAGTTTAGAAGGTACCTTTCGAATTCCAGATTAAATGTTAAGGTTTGTGGCGCACAGTTAGATTTATGCGAGTCAGAGCGTAAAAGTATATGATTGCTAAAATAATTGAGATGGCTTGGTGTATAGAAAACCTCAAATTAAACGGTACTATTTGGAATATAGCGGCGCTTGCATGTGAAAACGTTGACGCTTACGGGTATTTGTTAAGCTCCCGATGCAGGTAGACGAGACGCAACTTTCCTACTGGCAAGATTTGTCTTTTGTTTCGTTTCCCAGCAAAAATAAGTAAAACAACAGTCAACCGAAACACTTGTTTTTTTCTATTTCATAGTAATCAGGACACCATTCATTTGTTTTTATAACTAATCCTGTCATGGCCTACAAGATTTAAAATAAATTTCTGAAATATCTTAATAGATTGTAAAAGAAACTATGCCAATATATACAGCATGTAAAAGGGGAAACAAGTAACGAAATTTGCATCTGGATTTAGCTATTACAAACTGTCCAAGGAAGAATCAGCTATATTTATGTTTTATGGTTGCCGAAGAAACGGGCGATCTGAATTTAACCACAGTTGTGAGGTATAGTCTAATTCAAATTATACTGTTATAAGCTTTAAAAAATAGTTTGTAGGACAAAGATTTACAAGCTACTTGTAACTCGGCCTAAAGCACCGGCCACATTCAGGTAAATTAACATACTGCGAAGAGGCTGAGGTTACCTAGGGGTTGTGACTCAAGCAAGAAGTTAAAAGTCTCACTTTCTAATTCATTATTTAAGATTACCCTGCGTTTGCGTTCTAAGAAATAGCAAGTGGAATTTTCCAGTGGGAACAACAAGCAGGAAGTGCCGGGTGGTAAAATCCTTTTGGTGGCGTTTTTAAGTACCTGCACTTGGAGGGCAAAATGACCATTTGCTTAAACGCAGAAGCATTTTAAATTTTTTGGTCGATCTTGCAAAAAATTGTCTATTTGTTATTCGTGATTGTTATAATTTTTTTTAGTAGTGTAATATTAAAATCATGGCTCTATTTACTGTGGTTTTTTTAATGCTAATCATCGCAATATTGAGTCGATTCACAACTGATTCGCACACCCTGTTCAGTTGAACTATTCTCTTTTATGTTAAACCCGGTAAATTATGAATCAAAATTAACTTCCTTAATTAGCTTGCAAGAGTAATAAGATACTTTTGAGAGATTAGATTAGATCGTTGGCCTTGTTAATTGTTTGTTGCCTTACTTCGCTGAAATTCATACTTATATTTTAATAATAATAATAGACAATTTCAACAGGTATTTGTTTTTGCTTTATGACAATTTTTGTACTTAAGAAGTAAACAGGGCAAAACAGTTGTTATTGAACTTTTGTGCGAAGTAGATGATTATTTAAACCTTATTTTAAAGTGTGGACACCGTGGACTGACAGCGAACATTTAATTCGGCAAAAAATATATCAAATGTACCGGGAAAACTGCTTGCTCACAGTAAATTTTTTAAATCAAAAATGGAATGAAGGTTATACTGCAATAAAATGTTCCGAAAGTACAATGCTTGGAGTTATTAAACGTATGGGATTTAAACATAAAACTATATACAAGGCTTAAGTTATTGTGGGATCAAGCATATTACAAGCATAGCGTCGCGAGTATTTCCAAAACATCGAAACATATTGCCAAGAAAATAGAAATGTGACTTGTGCGAAACTTGGTATAACTCTAACGATATTGTACGGAAAAGTTGGACAGACAATTCCAGTCAGTGTAAAATAGATACGCCAGAAAAATTGTATATTTTATGTTTCATGTAATTATAATTCTATGTTGTAATTATATTATTATTAAATAGTGCAAATAAATATTTTTACCTAAAAAAATCGATATTTGAAAATGTTGACCTTTCAAATGAAATACCTAAAGCCGGATCTATTATTTTACCTGCCTATCAGGTACCCTTCGGTGGGGCAATAAAGATATAATTTGGAAACTACAATTAACGATAATTTTATTCTACAATTTTAAAAAGTATTTACCGCGTTTTGCACATTATTTCAGAACACTGTTTAAGCTACATAGTGTGATACCACGATTCTCTATAAAACATACCCAAGTCTTATCGAATATAACCACTTATTTTAAAACTAGCACTGGGCTCCGGTGTGGAAGGTCGGGAGTTCCAATCCCGGACCCAGTGGGTTTATATAATAATTGTGTACCTGCGTTCGAATACAAACGAAATAATGATGCTGTTGTCGAATGCCTGATGCCCACCACATTACCACTTGTCACGAATTTGGCACGCGACAACCTGGTGTGAGAGCAAGAATACGGGAAGATCCGACCTTCCGTCTTGCACGGCAAACTCCTTCATTGGGTATTGAGCCTCCCCTTTTTTAAAGCAGATGCCAAATTTTGCATGTATACTTTTAAATTCGAGCAACATCCGTTGGTTCACACATAACGGCAATTGAATTGGTTTTCGAGTAGTAATTTTGATAAGGTACGTTGATTTACATTAATTATTTTACGTTCTTTCAATTACTTTTAAATCTGTCAAATGTGGAAGGAGCTATAAATAACATTTCTTATGTCCATTCTTACAATCTCGGCAACAACTGAATTTTTACAACTTCGTTCTTGG